>CM062199.1:357500-397500 GCA_031216445.1 Lateolabrax maculatus
CAGGTGACCCGTCGACCCCGAGGCTTCTGGAGCTTCAGGAACAAGTACAGGTGGAGAGCCAGGTTCACCTCCACCTACAGGAGTGAGTTGATTTGGATTGAGTGACGCTGTGTCCATGAGTCCATGAACCAACTGAGGGAGGTCTCACTGGAGCTTGTGTCTGCTCGTCCTGTCAGGTCCACGGCTGCTGCTGCCGTGTTCGTATAGCACAGACAGTCAGATGTCTGTCGTGGGATTCAAAACCTGCTGAGGAGCCAGATTTAATGAAGTTATTTAACATTTTAAAGGGAGTTCTACGGTGTTTTGAGTCTTTGGGAAGCAGAAATCACCTGTCAGGTTCAGACCGCGAACACAATGAGGGCTCATGTTGGACTGTGGGATACTAGACAGGACTTTCAGACTGCCCCTGTGTACCTGTACCTGCAGTTACACCTGTACATCGCTACCTTTAGTTACACCAGTGCCTGCAGTAACACCTGTACCTGCAGTTACACCTTTTACTATCATTACACCTGTAACTTCAGTTACACCTGTAAACCTATACTCCTGTATCTGCAGTTACACCTGTACCTGTGTGTGCTCTCTGTGCAGGACGAGGTAACCTGCGCAGTCGACTCGGTCAGCGGCGCCTCCTGCCGAAGGGAACCGCCCAGGAAGTGACTGCAGGTGAGTTTATCAGCACAGATAGACAGCGAACACACTCAGACAGGTGGACTGTCCCCCTCAGGTGGATGATTTCAGGCTGCTGTAGACCTATGAGGCTTTTGAGAATAATCATCTTCATTGTGCAGCCGTCTGTTTGCTCACCTGTTGTGTGTTTGTCCTGCAGAACGAGCACAGCTCAGGCTGCACCTGCCGAAGGACGTACCGACCAAGAAGCAGCTGGACGCACAGCTGGACGAGTACATGTCGCTGTCCAAGAGCAGGTTGGACGAACAACTGGACGACTACATGTCCATGTCCAAGAGCCGCCTGGACGCTCAGCTGGACGAGTACATGTCAATGGTCGGACAGACTCACTGGGGCTGAGGCTGTGGGGGGGGGGGGGGGGGGTCTGGCTTCAGGTTATGTGACTGCTCTCTGCTCCCTGACGTTAGTCTTTCAGGTGCGTTTAAGCCAGATGTTGTTGGTTTGATCAGACATGTGTTAGTTTACAGAGACTGTGAGGTTTGTTTGATTTGTTCACCTGTTTCTGTTGGTTTTCCTTGTCGTCACTCTGATCGGACCGTGTGCACTTCACTGACCTCTCTGTGTGTAGGAACTTCTTTAAATCGGCCTCACTGTGTAACAGAGGCTCCGCTTTAGTTCCAGCGTTTGTAAAAATATATTTTAATAAAAGATGTTACCTGTTGAGTCACAGGTGTCCTGGACATTCACATGTCTGACTTTCTCTTGCAACGCTTATTCTGATCAGTGCTGAATTGATCGCCATCATTGATCTGTGTGTAACGTAACATCTGGCTGGAACTACAAGGATGTTTGGGGCATTTTAACTTTGTTTCGGTTCACGGTCGACGTCTGAAATCCCCCTACAGTTCAAGAACAATTTGTACATATGTAGGTTTATTATTTCCATTTTATGTTACTTTATACACCTACTACACTATTTGACAGTAGTTAGATGTTACTTTTTAGAGACTTTATATAAAACAGACAAAGTCTGAGGAGCTAAGAAGGATCTTACAGCTTCAAAAGAGGCTTCATTGTAAACAAGGAAACAACGTTCATATTCACAGCGCTGCTCCTCGTCCTCGAATGTGGAAAAGCTTGATACCTGCTCTCAAATACAGCGAGCTCCGCTCTGTCCACATATTTCCTTGTTCCGTCTCTTTCACAACTGTTGAAATGGCGCAGAAAGGAGTTCAGCTGGACCGGGAAACCTTCTCTTGTTCGATCTGTCTGGATCTCCTGAAGGATCCGGTGGCTACTCCCTGTGGACACAGCTACTGCATGAACTGTATTAAAGGCTTCTGGGATGGAGAGGACGAGAAGAACATCCACAGCTGCCCTCAGTGTAGGCAGACCTTCACACCGAGGCCTGTCCTGCTGAAAAACACCATGTTAGCAGCTGTACTGGAGGAGCTGAAGAAGACTGGACTCCTAGCTGCTCCTGCTGATCTCTGCTATGCCGGACCTGAAGATGTGGCCTGTGATGTCTGCACTGGGAGGAAACTGAAAGCCCTCAAGTCCTGTCTGGCCTGTCTGGCCTCTTACTGTGAGAAACACCTCCAGCCTCATTATGATGTGGCTCCATTGAAGAAACACAAGCTGGTGGACCCCTCCAAGAAGCTCCAGGAGAACATCTGCTCCCGTCATGACGAGGTGATGAAGATGTTCTGCCGTACTGATCAGCAGTGTATCTGTTATCTCTGCTCTGTGGAGGAACATAAAGGCCACAACACAGTGTCAGCTGCAGCAGAAAGGACCGAGAGGCAGAGAGAGCTCGAGGTGAGTCGACTAAACCTCCAGCAGAGAATCCAGGACAGAGAGAAAGATGTGAAGGAGCTTCAGCAGGAGGTGGAGGCCATCAATCGCTCTGCTGATAAAGCAGTGGAGGACAGCCAGGAGATCTTCACCCAGCTGATCCGTCTCATGGAGGAAAGAAGCTCCGATGTGAAGCAGCAGGTCAGATCCCAGCAGCAAACTGAAGTGAGGAGAGTCAAAGAGCTTCAGGAGAAGCTGCAGCAGGAGATCACTGAGCTGAAGAGGAAAGACGCTGAGCTGAAGCAGCTGTCACACACAGAGGATCACAACCAGTTTCTACACAACTACCCCTCACTGTCAGCACTCAGTGAGGCTGCAGACTCATCCAGCATCAAGATCCGTCCTCTGAGGCTCTTTGAGGACGTGACAGCTGCTGTGTCAGAGCTCAGAGAGAAACTACAGGACGTCCTGAGGGACACATGGACAAACATCTCACGGACAGGGACACAACCAGAGCCCAGGACCAGAGCTGAGTTCTTACAATATTCACGTGGAATCACACTGGATCCAAACACAGCAAACACATATCTGTCATTATCTGAGGGGAACAGGAGAGTAACATACATGTGGAAACATCAGTCTTATTCTGATCACTCAGACAGATTCACTGACAGGTCTCAGGTGTGATGTGATGTGTGTGTGATGTGATTGTGTGTGTGTGTGTGTGATGTGATTGTGTGTGTGTGTGTGTGATGTGATTGTGTGTATGTGTGTGTGTGATGTGATTGTGTGTGTGTATGTGTGTGTGTGTGTGTGTGTAGGATGATGATGTGGGTTAGATAAGATGGTTAGTTAACATGCAGGACACAGTAGTTAGTGCGTAACAGGAAACTCTGTAAGTAAGTGCTTAAGCGTAACAAGTATCAGCAGCTGCCAATAACCTCACCATGGAAATACATCACAACAATAAACTCTGTGAACAGCGTAAGGTCGATGTACACAGACAAGGTTTCACCGTTCTCTGTTTCGCCGTATAACCTTGACACGCTATTTGTCCAGTTAGTTATCAGTCCGTTGATTAGCTGGCGATCCGTCGGTCATTGATGAGCCGTGTGGAAAGATGGTGGTTCTGGTGTCCCGATGGCGTGCAGGTCGTAAGAAACCCATCGCTCAGTTAATATCAGACATCATGTGCATGATTTGAGTTACTGCGTCATTATCGTGATACTACAGAGCTACATACTGATGAAATCAATAAGTTGCTGATTGATCAATAATTTTATTGATTTAAAAATTATGTTACATACATATGATGTCTGTTACATTGTCCAGTTAGAGCTGCGTCCATGGCAACGTCCCTCTTCCGATAAACTCAACGTGCCGTCGACACACCTGGAAACACAGCTGTCAGTATGACGTCCCTGTTTTCACCTGGTCGTCCTGCGGGGAGCAGCGAACGTCTCTCCGACACATTTACTGGACTGGTTTCTGCAGTCCAGGATCGGAACTGCGTCCATAGCAACAAATGCCATAATTGACCAATCAGAATCGAGTATTGCCAGATTGATTAATGAAACTAAATAAAGCTACAGAAATGTTTGTGTTTATTGATTTTGGGATGGATTTATATAAAATTAGGATTTAATTGTTTGTTGCTGTCGTGTTCTGATCGACACTCAGAGGCTGACATGTGATTTCGGGCTACATAAATAAACCTGCATTTGCTCTCACCTGTCTGCAGGTGGTCCTTGGCTCCGCCCCCATCAGTTCCAGATCTGATGGATAGCCAATCCCAGCAGGAGCACTGGGTTTAACCGACCAATCCCTGCAGCCTGAGGAGGGTCACACGGATGTCAGGAGTTACATCACTGTTTCAAACTGGCCAGCTGCGTTCAAGTTCACGCTCAACATCCCATAAAACAGAGAATCATCAGTTGCTAATGGTCTAATGATGAGGTCAAAGGCCGTTGCTGTTTCTCTGTTTAAAGGAACACTTCCACAACTCTTTGGTTCTCTCTTTGGACCCATCAGCGTTCTCTCTGCTCTTCCTCCACACAAAGAACAATCATCCTAAATAGTGAAGAAGACGGAATGTTTCTCACCTTGTTGGTGGTTTTAGAGTCAAAGTATCCGGTCACTACAAGACACAAATACTTCTGTTTTAGTATTAGTAACACTAATACTGTGAATACTACTACTGACACTGCAGCTGTTACTAAACAAAGTCCCTGAAGTCTTTTGGTCCTCTGCTCCTACCGTAAGAGTAGTCAAAGGTGGCCTCGTAGTCGTAGTCTGGAGTGGCCGTCGCTGTCGAGTAGTCGTAATAATAGTCGGTGGTCGACTCTTCTTCACGGCTTCCTGCATTTCCTGTGGAGGAAAACAAAGTACAATCTCAAACATGTGAATCAGACAGACCTGGAGTTGTTGGAAGGTGGCTAACAGTTCCCCTCTGCTTCCATTCTTTGTGCTAAGCTAGGCTAAACAAAACATACAAAATTCTGCTTACAAATCTGGCAATTTTATTTATTCTGTAGCTTTTTGGCAAAAACAAGCCAGAAAACAAAACTTGAATAGAAAATTTAAAAAACATTTTGGTGTTTTAAGTAAATGTGGCTTGTTTGGTATCAGCTAATCATATTTCATGCTTTTAATAAAATTTTAACTTTTACATGTCAGATCAGCAAAGAAAATGATCAGATTATCTTCACAACAGTAAATAAATACTTAAGGTTGTTTCCACATTGAACATCTACAATATGAAAATGCTGTTTACATGGGTGCTTATATAATAGAAATACAACAGTATAACACAGAGCTAATATAGAAGACTTTCACTTGTAGTAGGAGGACGATTGTCCTGCAGCTATGCTAACAGTTTCCCTCTGTTTCCAGTCTTTGTGCTAAGCTAGGCTAATCTGGACTGATCTCTGAAGCTAATGTGATTCTGGAGAACAACAGCCTCTAATGTCAGCTGTTTGTGTGGCTTGTTATTAATAAATATGCTGTTATATTGATCTTAGATTAGGTATATTGACATGAGAGAGACATTTTACCCTCGTGTGAGTCTGACAGGAGCTGGGATGTTTGTTTCTGTGTCTTTGCAGAAGAGGATTTCAGACACAACTTCAACATTTTTAGTGTAAAGAACAACTGTATTATCAAACCATCAACACACACACACACACACACACACACAGAAACATGATCTACCTCCTGTGTTTTGGTTTCATGAGAAGAGTTCAGAGGAGGAACCGGGGATCGAACTTGTATTACCTTGAGGACCTCCCATCTTTTATTTCATCTAAAAGTAATCATTAAAAGTGAAATTGAACAATTGAAATATAAAAAATAGAACTACAACGATCAATTGATTAGTAGATTGACAGAAAGCTCATTGTTTGGATTTTTGACAAAACAGAATATTTTAGGAACTTGTGATTGACATTTTTAACCATTTTGTAACATTTGATTATCCATCAGTCACAACAATAACTGACAGATCAATGGATCTGTTAGTAGGAAGCATTATCTGCTGCTGTAATAAAGAGGAGAATGAAAAGTCTCGACTTCACTAAGGTTTTACTTCGTTCTACAACAGAGATTTAGAGGAACGTTGATATTTCAATTAAAGTTGATTTATTCTGAGAAAAGATTTTACCAGAAATGTCCATAATTTTAAGAGAATTTTTATATTATTGTAATTTTGTTTTGATAATCAGGTCATAATTAAATGTTAGAAAGAAAAAGTAAATTTAAGTGACAAATTGATACTGTAAAAATCTGTGGCAGTATTTCTTTGAGGTACTTGTACTTTGCTTGAGTACTTTCTTTTCATGACACTTAGCAGCCTTTTAAAAGCTGCAGCAGCAGTTTGAACACTTCACTTCAGTTTGTCTGACAGACAGATTAAAACAGGAACGCTCTGAACGCCTCAAGCTGTTTATGACTCTGAGCCGAAGAAGCAGAGGAAACGTGTGGAGACTCGCATGCAGCCTGAACTCAGGGACTATTTTTCTTCTTGTCAGAGGAACAAAACACTCAACTTCTTGTTTGCACATAAGCTCGTAGATTCATGTTTGTGAAGTTCATTCTGCTCATTTTTCCAACAAAACTCGTTTTATCCTCCAACCCTCCTTTTTCAGTAGAATTTTAAGACATTTAAATCTCTTCAAAATGTTCTTTCATCAGCAAACAATAATTTACTGCAGCAGCAAGAAACAACAACTTAGTTGCTGCAGGTTTACTGCTTCTGATCCTGTAAAACCTGCAAGACTTTTATTTTTTATATCTGTACCAGTCAGTGTGTGTTCAGTCTCTGATCTGTGTTAAAGAAGTTACATGATTCACGGCAAAGAATCAGTGAGGACAAGTGAATCAAAGAGTTCAGCTACCGATGGATCAGTTTATTAATCAACAACACGGAGATGAAAATGACAAGATACAGGGAAAAGAGTTTGTTTCTCTTCAGGTGGGGCAACACTTACAGTTTCTCTCTGCTCCCAGTCTTCCAGAGAGACATTTATATATATATATATATATATATAAATCATTATAATTATCCCACAACAGCAGCAGACATCTGATGAAGTGACTCAGGGGTTTTCTGTCTTTCAGCTTCAGATTTATAAGAACCGAATCAAAGGAAATCCAACTGAAAAGCTGAACTTTATCTTTACACAGTTTGATGTCAACAGTAACATCGGGTTCATGTGACTCATAATGCTAAGCTAAAGTTAGCTGCTATAGTGACCTGTATTTCTCTTCTGTTAAACAGAAGATGTAACGGGTTGGTGGAGGATTTTATCAATGAATCACTTTATCAGTGACAAGTGGTAATTGATTACAGTTTGAACTCTGGTTATAATACTGTATGTATATAATACATCATATGTTAACTTATAGTTTGGGTAAAAAACAGAAAAAAAAGCAAAAACCTGTCGCCATGGATACGGTGTAAAGTGAATCCAGGAATGACCAAAGTTGAGTCAAAAACAACAAACACAAAAACTCATCAAGCTACATAAGATTATTAGATCAGCTCAGCTATATTGATCAGTTATCAGGTCCAATCTGCAGTCTGAGAGGTCAAAGGTTGCAGGTCACTCACCACAGCAGGACGACACCAGCAGAGCCAACCAGAGAGTCACGTTCATCCTGGACGAGAGACACACACTGACTGAGAGGAGTGGGGAGGAGGGATGGAGGAGGGAGGAGGGAGGGAGGGAGGAGAGAGGAGGGAAGAGGGAGGGAGGGAGGAGAGAGGAGGGAGGAGGGAGGGAGGGAGGGAGGGAGTTTAATTTAACTCTTCAGGAGCTGCTGGATTGGAGAGGACAGACTTGTGTCACAGCGTCATTCAAACTTAATTCTAATGGAGACTTCAGCGTTTACAAAGAACCTCTACAACCTCCTCACTGACCTCTAAAACCTCCTCTGTGACCTCTAGAACCTCCTCACTGACCTCTAGAACCTCCTCTGTGACCCCTAGAACCTCTAGAACCTCCTCACTGACCTCCAAAACCTCCACACTGACCTGTAGAATTGCTCACTGACCTCTAGAACCTTCTCTGTGATCCAAAAAACCTCCACACTGACCTCTAGAACCTCCTCTGTAACCCCCAGAACCTCCTCACTGACCTCTAGAACCTCCTCGCTGACCTCTGGAACCTCCATAATGACCTCTAAAACCTCCTCACTGACCTCTAAAACCTCCCCTGTGACCCCGCACCTCCTCACTGACTTCTGGGGCCTCCGTCTGTGGCCTGTAGAACCCCTCACTGACCTCTAGAACCTTCTCTGTGACCCCACACCTCCCCACTGACCTCCAGAACCTCCTCACTGACTTCTAGAACCTCCTCTGTAACCTCTAGAACCCCCTCACTGACCTTTAAAACCTTCTCTGTGATTCTGAGAACCTCCACACTGACCTCTAGGACCTCCACACTGACCTCTAGAACCTCCTCACTAACCTCTAGAACCTCCACACTGACCTCTAGAACCTCCTCACTAACCTCTAGAACCTCCACACTGACCTCTAGAACATCCTCTGTGACCTCTAGAACCTCCTCACTGACCTCTAGAACCGCCTCTGTGACCTATAGAACCTCCTCACTGACCTTTAGAGCCTCCTCACTGACCTCCAGAACCTCCTCACTGACCTCTAGAACCGCCTCTGTGACCTCTAGAACCTCCACACTGACCTCTAGAACTTACTTACTGACCTCTAGAACCTCCTCTGTGACCTCTAGAACCTCCTCACTGACCTCTAGAACTTACTTACTGACCTCTAGAACCTCCTCTGTGACCTCTAGAACCTCCTCACTGACCTCTAGAACCTCCTCACTGACTTCTAGAACCTCCTCTGTGACCCCACACCTCCTCACTGACCTATAGAACCTCCACACTGACCTCTAGAACTTACTTACTGACCTCTAGAACCTCCTCTGTGACCTCTAGAACCTCCACACTGACCTCCAGAACCTCCTCACTGACCTCTAGAACCTCCTCCCACAGAAAACCTACTAAATGTGGTACAGGTGGTTTGTTAGTTAAGTGTGAGGACAAACCTTTTTTTTTTTTTTTTTTTTTTTTTAGCAGCAAACACTTGGTGTGTCTATGACTCAGTTATTCAAGTTCCTTATATTTATAATATAATATATATATATTATATCATATAATATAGACGGAACATGTCGTCATGCTGTGACATTTAAGGGGTTAATACGATTATTTTCAGACTGGTATATTTTACAGTTTAGTGAGTTTGTCATAAAGAAATTAAAACTTCAACAGGACAAATGCTGACATGTAGTGTTTGTGTTTACGGTGTGTTCAGGCTGCACAGCCAATCAGGGGCTCTGTTCAGCTCAGGAGGGTTCCAACATAAACGTTCTGTATCTTTAATTGCAGTGAGAGGGTTTTTTATGTTTGAATGTCACATGTTTTATTGGGTCGGTGATTATTTATTTACTGTACGTGTCCGTGTGTTGCCAAGGTAACAACAACACTAAAGCCTCCACCTGACAGGTCAGAATGAGGGGGAAATCTCTCCCAGCAAGACATTAACAGAGATTCACAGCTCCCAGCATGCAAATATATATATATATATATATATATATATATACAGTATACACACATACTGTGTATATATATATATAATATATACTGTATACTGTATATATATATAAATACACACACATTGACTCATATCCTCATATACAGTACATATGACAATCATGGGAAATAATCAACATTCTTTCTTCCTGTCATATACTTTCTGTTTGTTCACCACATGTCATATTAATAATTACATGATGATTAAATTTAGTAATAATAAATATGAATCACCTTAGATAGATAGATAGATAGATAGATTACTTTATTCATCCCCGAAGGGAAATTAGGTCATCATAGCAGCCGGTATATTTAAATACAATAAAATACAGTACAACAATAAAATACAATACAATACAATAGAATAAAATAGAATAAAATAGAATAAAATTAAATGTTCCAGTATATGGAGCGGAGTGTTGTACAGGGTACACAGTGCAAGGAGACATTTAGTGCAGTTCTGTGGTGGTGACTCTGACAGAGGTAGATGAGTTGTAGAGTCTTATCGCGGTTGGGAGGAACGATTTCCTGTATTGTTCCTTAGAGCAGCGGGGTTGAATGAGTCTGTGGCTGAAGCTGCTCTTTAGCTTCTCCAGTGTTTTGTGGAGGGGGTGAGAGGGATTGTCCATGATCACCAGCAGTTTTGCCAGCATCCTGTCCTCCACCACCTCCTCCAGGGTGACAAGCTTAGAGCCAACCACAGACTCAGCTTTTCTTAAGATTTTGTTCAGTCTGTTGGCATCCTTTGCCTTGATGCCCGCACCCCAGGACACCACGGCAAAGAAGATGGTGCTCGCCACAACAGACTTGTAGAACATCTGCAGCATCTTGTTGCAGACGTTAAAGGACCTGAGCCTCCTCAGGAAGTAAAGCCGGCTCAGGCCCTTCACCTTAGTTTCTATCTAGTCACTAACTCACAATAATTCATACATGAACTTTGGGGAAAGTTGTAACTCTTTCGGTTTCCTTGTTCCCAGTTTGTTTGCAGCTTGTTTCTCCATTGGCTGCTTTTTTTTTTTTTTTTTTTTACACAACATGAAGTCAACAAAGCAGGACGAAGGTGTGTGAGTGTGTTTCCATGGAAACAGTGGGATCAGTTTAATGTTTAGAGACAATAAGGAAGTGGACTCTGATCTCAGCTGTTGTTGCTGTTGAGACTCAGACAGTAGCTGGAACGTTCCGCTGGCGAAGTGAAGAACCTGTTGTGGTTCTCCTGAACAGAACCGGACCTACCGACGCCGATAAACACCTGAACCTGCTGTTGATGAAGAGAGATGAAGCTGAACGTGAAGATTCAGCTGCTGAAGTTCTGCTCTCAGGTTTTTAACTCCATCTTCCTGGTGAGCGGACATTCAGTTCTTAATGTCAGAAATATTATCAGAAACGTGTTTGACTGTCAGTCCTGACTGAGGAACCAGACTGGCTGTTCAGTCTAAGAATTCATTTTACGTTAGTCACGTCTGACTGAAGGGATCAATTGTTTATAAAGGACCTTTCCTGACCTCTGACTTTTGTCTGAAGGTTCTGGGTCTGAGTGTAGCCGGCTGTGCAGTCTGGATCCTGTTTGGCAGAGGAACCCTCCTGGCCGTCCTCCCCTCTGGTAACACTGCTGCACATTAGCTTACACTGAAAGGGACGGTACAAGATTGAGAGATAGCTCCTGGATGTGGTTAGCCAAGCTTAGCACAAAGACTGGAAGCAGGGGGAAACTGTTAGCCTAGCTTAGCACAAAGTTCTGAACAGTTTTGACAGTTTGAACAGTTTGAACAGTTCTGTGCTGCTCTGTTGTGCAGTTGGAGGAGTGAGAAGGAGAAAAGAGTTCATGGATCAATGAAAACTGATTTACAGTTTGGTCCACAAAGAGTTCTGATTCGCTGACTGTGTGAAGAGTTTTGACCAATGATGTGAGACATTGACAACAACTGTAACACCTGTGTGTGTGTGTGTCCTGTGTGTCCTGTGTCCTGTGTGTGTGTGTGTGTGTGTCCTGTGTCCTGTGTCCTGTGTGTGTGTGTGTGTGTGTGTGTGTGTCCTGTGTGTGTGTGTGTGTGTGTCCTGTGTCCTGTGTGTGTGTGTGTGTGTGTGTGTGTGTGTCCTGTGTGTGTGTGTCCTGTGTGTGTGTGTGTGTGTGTGTGTCCTGTGTGTGTGTGTGTGTGCGTGTGTGTGTGTGTCCTGTGTGTGTGTGTCCTGTGTGTGTGTGTGTGTGTGTGTGTCCTGTGTGTGTGTGTCCTGTGTGTGTGTGTGTGTGTGTGTGTCCTGTGTGTGTGTGTGTGTGCGTGTGTGTGTGTGTCCTGTGTGTGTGTGTCCTGTGTGTGTGTGTGTGTGTGTGTGTGTGTGTGTGTGTGTCCTGTGTGTGTGTGTGTGTGTGTGTGTGTGGTGTGTGTGTGTGTGTGTGTGTGTCCTGTGTGTGTGTGTGTGTGTGTGTGTGTCCTGTGTGTGTGTGTGTGTGTGTGTGTGTGTCCTGTGTGTGTGTGTGTGTGTGTGTGTGTGTGTGTCCTGTGTGTGTGTGTGTGTGTGTCCTGTGTGTGTGTGTGTGTGTGTGTGTGTGGTGTGTGTGTGTGTGTGTGTGTGTCCTGTGCGTGTGTGTGTGTGTCCTGTGTGTGTGTGTGTGTGTGTGTGTGTGTCCTGTGTGTGTGTGTGTGTGTGTGTGTGTGTGTGTGTGTCCTGTGTGTGTGTGTGTGTGTGTGTGTGTGTGTGTGTGTGTGTGTGTGTCCTGTGTGTGTGTGTGTGTCCTGTGTGTGTGTGTGTGTGTGTGTGTGTCCTGTGTGTGTGTGTGTGTCCTGTGTGTGTGTGTGTGTGTGTGTGTGTGTGTGTCCTGTGTGTGTGTGTGTGTCCTGTGTGTGTGTGTGTGTGTGTGTGTCCTGTGTGTGTGTGTGTGTCCTGTGTGTGTGTGTGTGTGTGTGTGTGTGTGTCCTGTGTGTCCTGTGTCCTGTGTGTGTGTGTGTGTGTGTGTGTGTGTGTGTGTCCTGTGTGTGTGTGTGTGTGTGTGTGTGTGTGTGTGTGTCCTGTGTGTGTGTGTGTGTGTGTGTGTGTGTGTGTGTGTACAGAGGAGCTGCGGACAGTGGGGGCGGGGCTGCTGCTGATTGGCTGTGTGGTGGTGGTGGTCGGTGTTATGGGATGTGTAGGAGCTGAGGGAGAGAACAGATTCCTGCTGCTGACGGTGAGTCTGCACCTGTAACACCAGATGTAACAGGAAGTGATGCTGATGCTGCATTCAGGTCCTGTGGGTTTTATTGTAATAACCAGCTTCTGACTCGATAATATTGTTCACATCAACATCTAACTTCAATTATTAAACTGGGATTTTTCTGACATGAAGCTAAATTATACAGAAGTGCCTGACAACCAAACAAACATGGATGCCTGTATTGATAATTAAGAGTATTTTGAACCTGATGTGACATCACATTACCCCCCCCCCCATCTGAACTTTTCTTCCTCAGTACCTGGTCTTCCTCATCGTCCTGGTCCTGGGTCAGCTGTTCGTCACACTGCTGCTGCTCATAAGCAGAGACAAGGTGAGCTGGCTTTCATGACATTTAACTGTATAAATGTCATCTATATTTTTATATTTATGAGTTCATCAAGCGTGAGATGAGACAGAGTCTCTGGTCCGTGTTTGATGTTAAGATTTGTTGCTTCTTTACAGTAAAGTGGAGATTTTTGGACTGTCTGCAGTTACGTCATATTGGAACATGTAATAGATTAATAGAGAAAATAATTGGCAGACGAATTGATAATCAATGTTATTGTTAGTTGCAGCCCTAATATATGTGTGTGTGTGTGTGTGTGTATAGCCTACATATATATTATAACAAAAAAGGACGTGCAACATACAAATTCACCAGTTTTAATATTATAAATTTTAAGTAAAATCAACAACTGTACAGAAAAGTGCATCAGTGTCTCAACATGATGATGTTAATAAAGTATTTTGACTTGAAGTGTCCAGTCTGCTCATGTGATGTGTTTCTAACATGTGATGACATCAGATCGAACAGAGTCTGGACGACACGGTGGATCAGATCGTCCGTCAGTACAGAGGAAACAGCGGCGGGCAGGACAGACTGATGGACAGCGTGCAGAAATATGTGAGTCTCTTCCTGTTGTTTTCACCACAGTAAAGTGACTGTGTGACTGACTGTGACTGATTATCAGGGGCGATGCTGTGGCATGACAGACTCTGCTGATTGGTTGAAGAATTCTTACATCCAGAGTCTGAATCTGACCAATGCGGAGGTACTTCCTTGTTCCTGTTTCAGCTCGTATCGACCCTCTCTTAACTCGTCCTGGTGCTCCGAGCAGCCCAACTTCACCTCCCCGCTGTACGGGCGAGGAAACAGCTCGCACAGCCAGGTACTGTAGGACACACCAACACACACACACAGAAACACACACATACACAGAAACACACCAACACACACACAGAAACACACACATACACAGAAACACACACATACACAGAAACACACCAACACACACACACAGAAACACACACACAGAAACACACACATACACAGAAACACACCAACACACACACACAGAAACACACACATACACAGAAACACACACACGCACACACACAGAAACACACACACAGAAACACACACATACACAGAAACACACACACACACATACACACACACACAGAAACACACACGCACACACACAGAAACACACACACACACACAGAAACACACACCAACACACACACACAGAAACACACACACACATACACACCCACACACACAGACAAACACACACACACACAAACACACACACAGAAACACACACACACAGAAACAAACACACACACAGGAACACACACACACATAAAAAACACACAGACACACAGAGAAACACACACGCTGGTTTCAGCTCGTATCGACCCTCTCTGAACTCGTCCGAGAAGCCCAACTTCACCTCCCCGCACACACACATGTCAGTGTGTTATATATGTCAGGTATTGTGATGTTGTGTGTTCTTTGGGACGAACTCGTGTATCACGTTCTGCTTTTTGTGATTAATGTGTGTTTGTTGCAGGGCTGCAAAGAGAAGCTCAGTGATTGGCTGCAGGAAAACGCTCTGACCATCATCGGCATGGACGTCGGCCTCCTGTTGATCCAGGTGATGAAACCAAAATGTGATCCCTGCGTCTTCTGGTTCTGTCACAGCTCAGCAGCCTCTGGAGGACACTGGAGGACTGACGTCTCTGTGTCCGTCCACTGGGGGCAGCAAAGAGTGTTTGAGCTCCGCTTCCTGTCTACAGGAAACAGTGTTTTCATACATTAAACTAATTCATTTCTTTCTCCACATGGACACATTCAGGTCAGAACAAACTAAACCGAGTGTCTCTGTCTCTCTGCAGGCGCTTCAGTTTGTCCTCACGGTGTACCTGTACCGCGCATTTGGCAGGAAAGACGCTTTGAAAGGATCCGATCCGGGTGATGACCAGGCCTACCTTGACCAGGCCAGCCTGGACCTGGCCCCTGAAGATTGACCTGGACTATGGAGAGCAGAACTTCAGTTACATACAGTAGATCCTGATGATGCTTACATAGACGCCGCTTCCCTGGCTTATCACCATGACAATCAGAACCACAATTAATCGACCTGGAGTCCCCAGAGCTGTCAATGGGCTTCAAACTAAACCGGGCCTCAAAGGCTGGTCCTTCTGGACTACAGCTGCTGACGATCGATGGTAAACTGTAAGTGTAGAAGAAAACGAGAATTAACAATGAAAACAACCAGAGGATTGTGGGAAATCTAATCAAATTATGTCACGTTAAAGTCCAACTCTCAGCCGGCGTTGTTACTCTTTATGTACTGTGCTTTATTAATGTACAAACGTTGACATCAAAAATGGTTTGACAGCCACGAGCTCCATGGCAGGGCGCCAGCCACGCATCGGTGTGGGAGAATACATTAGGTTTGCTTTATGCTTCATTATAAGTAATCAAGACAGGATTTAACATGAGTCATCAGATAATGTTTTATTGGCTGTCCTTCCTGTTCATTGAATGTGAAGTTCTGAACTGTGAGTGAGTCCGTTCCGACTTTCTTCTCTCATGATTTCCTTGTTTACGTTCGTATATCTTCCAGTTCAATAAATGAAGCAGGTTTAACTGATGTCTCTGTTTCTGTATCTAAACTGGGTGGACACCAGATGTGATGATGCAGTTTACAGATGCAGAAATGAAACGTGCTGTGATTGGTGCAGTGAGCCGTGTCATCTTAAGGTCATTAAGAGTAATAAATTATGACCAAATCAATGACACAAACCTCGTCAGGTAACTTTGAGCTTTAAGGGAAACTGTGTTTTTAACTGGGACAGGGTACAGGGTAAAGGGTACTCCAGTTATATTGTAGTTTCTCTACTTTCTTTTTCACCTTTAGTCTGAAAAGATGAAGAAGACACTGTCATAGTGATGTCACATCCTGTCGCTGTGCATATGTGAAAGTACCTTAATATTGTGATGACACAGTGTTAGCTTCATCATGTGGACTGATGCTCTGCTGAGCGTCAGCATGCAGCTGCTGCCTCTCGTCTGTCTGAACACACTCTGTGGTAAGATGTTCCACGTCTTCATCACATCATCCTCACCGTTACCATCATTACACAATATTTATTCATTACAAGTGATCTGTGGAGATCAAACAGAAAGTTATTTTAGTTTTAAAATGTTTCAATAGTCAATTTTATTTAGTGAAACAGTTACAATAGATTTTTTTATGTTTTAACATCTTTATATTTTGAATGTGAAGTTTACATTATGTTATTTGTATATTATCATTTTATATTTCTTTTTCATTATTTCTATATTATACGTTCGGATTGATGTATTTTTAATGCAACTTCTTGGTCTCCACCTTGATGTTATTTTGGACTCTTTCTGTCTTGATTCACATCTTCTGTTGGTGTATGAAGTATTCAGTAGCTTATATTTCCTGATCCTACCCTGAGGAACTCCACACATTAAAAGCTGATATTGAGCCTTGTTTAAGAGGAAATTAAGATGATGCAAATTAAAATATGGATCCTGAATGTGACAGAAAGTGAAGTGAATATCTGTCCGACTGTTTGTGTTTGAATGTAGCGACTGTTCAGACGTGAGCTATGAGCTAGTAAGCAACAGACGGCTGTGTGTTTGTGTTGAGTTCAGACTGATCTGAGAACTCAGCAGAAACTCTGCTCTGCGATACGTGCACAGTTTAGCTTGAAACATTTCCGTGTGGTCCTTCCTCCTTCCGTGCACCGCCCCACGCTCCGTCCCACAGGCAGACCAGACTAAAAGGTTGTCCTGACACTAACCCTCAGCATGTGCGTTTGCAGCCACAGCCAGAGCCGTGCTGGTTCAGTCTCCTCCCTCTGTATGTGTGACCCCGGGGTCAAAGGTCAACCTCAGCTGTGACATCACTCAGATGGGTGGGCGGTGCTCTCAGGTGGTGTGGCTGCACGTTGGACTGGTGAGCGGTCTTAGTGTGAGCCGTCAGTTTATGTCTGGGGCTCAGAGTCGGACTCTGTGTCTGCTGCAGATCTCCAGCGCCGCCCTGCAGGATGCCGGCAGATACTACTGCGTCTACATCAACGGGCTGATGCTGCTGACCGCAGACGGGACCACACTGACCGTCACAGGTGAAACTACATACTGAGGATTTATCATTTAAAGCAGGAACATTTATCAGCTTTTGATTCTAAAACATGTACGTTTGTAGTCTCAGACTAGCGGCTTTTCAACAGAGAGACAGATACTGTGTGAGGTGGGAGGACAGGTGCATACAGTGCCTCACAGCTCATTGAGCTACATTAAGACACTTTAAAACATTTAATGTACAACTGTGACAACTAGAATCAAAGCTCCTCCTCCTCCTGACTCAGGTAAATGTGAACTCTCAGACATGAACCACATGTTGGATCCTTCAAGTTCCAGAAATCAGCTCAGAAACCAGAGAACAAAGGATCTTCCTGTTTCTAAGTTTCCTTCAGTGTCACAGTGATCAGTGATAGCTTTCTGTCCATGAGGACACTGAAGACAGGGGCTGCTGCCTGCTGGTTCACACTCTTTAATGGACAACATTTAAAATATAGGCTAAAAAACTAGGCTTAAAGGGATAATTTGCCAATTTTCAATCAGCATATACTGATTTCTGTACTATATGCAAATTAACAAATGAAACGCAGCATTTTGTGTCATCTGGCATATTTTGGCAACATTTCCCTTTAAGTTGTAGTCTACAGCTAACTCACTGACTCCACAGAAACATTATACTTCCTGTTTACATCCCCCAAAGCATCATTATAAATGTAGTTCCAAAACGTAGAACAAGATGATGCCCCAAAGAGAAGTAAGATAGTAAGAGTAAGAAAGAGCAGAACTGAGAACGGTCAAACTGTAACAGTAAACTTTGTCCTCAGAGTCGGAGCTCGGCAGTCCTGCAGTCGACCTAATGGTCCCTTCAGACAGACAGTTCGACTCCTCCTTCCCCGTCCCCTTCATCTGTCTGGTGTCTGGACTGGAGGACCCTGGTCGGGCCACAGTGAACTGGGAGGTGGACTGGGCCGGTGAACCCCAGAAGCTCAGTCCCAGAATCCTACCAGACAGTGGGGCGGGTGTCATCAGCGTACGGGTTTATCTTCCTGGAGACATCTGGGCGAGAGGAGCTGAGGTGTCCTGTGAGCTGACTGACGGAGAGCTGAAGATCAGAAAGACTGTCAGCAGCAGGACAGGTGAGTCCACCTAAGCGCTTCACTGTCTCATTTCTTTTGTAGATATTCATGTTTCATACCTCCAGTAAAGTTCAAAAGTGAACAGGATGGGTGCTTTAAGTCCCACTAAAATCCAAAATGTGTTTTTGTTATTGTTTCTTCACGTTTGAATGTTTGAGCTTCACACTTGGAGTTCCTCTCAGCTCAGGTTCAATCGGAGTTTAAGACAAAAAATCACACATAAATCAATAAAGGAAGAAAAAGGTGGTCCAGTTTGTCATGTGATGTTGAAACTTGAAGTTCAACTTTTGAAATAAAGAATATTTCCATTGATGCAGGATTCGATTTTTTTGGAAGGAGATTATGTTATCAAACTCATTTTTACGTTCCTCAGAAACAGTTTGTAATTTTAAGGAGTGTTTGGAAAGTGCAGCTCCATCCTTACTGCATGTGTTTAGTGGGAGAAAAAATTAAAGAAACAATGGTCAACATATCACAAATATATGATATAAGATGCACCGTCCGTTATGAAAAATAAATAAATTAATAAAATTGATTCAAAGTAGAAAATAGAGAAAAATGAACATGAATATGTTTGTAACAGTTTCTGCGTCTTACTCTAGTTTTTATTAAGACTGTCGTGTTATCATTTTATCCACACCCAGAATGCACCAGGAGTTTCAGTCTCAGGTTCAGTCCAGCTGTTGTTTTAGTGAACCAGGGATCTGAATGTGTGTATGTGTGTGTGTGTAGGAAAGTCCAGTGAGTGTGTGTTTCTAACCTCAGTCATGGGCGCCGTGTGTGTCGTCCTGTTTACGGTCACTGTGACGCTCAGCATCCTGTTGTCATTCCGACAGAGAGGACTCAGTGAGTACAGCAGCAGGTTTAACACACTTTTAAAACTGCATTAAAATAATATTCTGAACATTTTGCATTTTTTAAAATTCTTTACAGGAAGAAAACCCGATGGTCAGTCAGAGCTCGGTGAGGGGGTACGTGTCTGTTTCTAGCGCCGCTGCATCTTTACAAAGATTCATTTTAAAGCACAATGTCAAAATACTGTAGATCTTCATCAAACGTTTTTAGCATCAAATGTACTAACAGGTAAACAAAATGTAAAATATGAACAGGTAAAAGGATGTTACAGAAGTCATTTCTTCAGGTTAGAAAAGTCATATTCAATAATTCAGTCAGCACTGACATCTTCATCAGGAATGAGGAGGGTGATGATGGTAATGATGATGATGGTGTCTCCTCAGGCCTCCGCAGATCTTCATTATGCTTCTCTGAGATTTGAGACTTCAGGCAGAAGAATCATCAGCTGAGTGACACTTCTTCTTCGGGTGTTTCACGAGGTGCTCCGTGCTGTCTGAGGCCTGGAGAAGAATCATTGGCCAAAAAGATCCTTCTCATGTCAACTGTCAATAAAAAATAAAAGCCTTTGAAATATGTTTTGCGTTCACATTTAGATTCTGTAAGTGTGTTACTGCTGAACTCTGAGTCGCCGCTCGACACAGCCACAGTTTCCTGTGTACACCTTCACACACTGCAGGGCTGAAGGGGGTTTGACCCGAACACACAGGAACACGTCTCTTCCTGACGTTTAACATTAAAAACACGAGTTTGTGTCGTCGGTTCAGTTGTGTTCGATCAGCACCGATAACCTCAGACATCTCTGCACTACACTGTAAAATATTATCACACTGTAAAAATAATATTACTGTAAAAATATTACACTGTAAAAAATATTAATACACTGTAAAAATACTGATGCTTAACAGGTTGTAAAATGTTAAACCCAGAGATTCAACTGCACTACTAAAAAATGTAACTTAATTTTAAGTTTAAATCAGAATAATTGCACAGCTGTTGAGTTATTCTGACACAAGTTTGACTTCCAGCGACGTTTATTTTTTCACTATAAAGCAGCTACAAGTCTGATCCATGATGCACTTTGCTGCAGAATCATTATATTATAATTAATACCTATTTAAAATACTTATAACCTTTACTGAAATGTGTTGGTTTTAATGTGTTGATATTAAAACTGAGAGCAGAGATGTACAGAAACAATGTTGCCAAAGACACAAAGTCCTCATGGAGCTTTTTACACATCTTCATTTTTAATCTTTTCTTTGGAGTATTTGACACATTCAGATGATTTGATATTACATCACCTATTTCATTACAAACAAGAAACACAGCAAATAATTTTGTTTCCTGCAGAATTGAGCTTCTATATGACGTGCGTGTGTGTGGTTGTATGTGTGGGTGTGTATAGCCTATGTGTATATATATATATATATATATATATATATATATATATACTGGTATATAAATAACAAAGTTTGACATGTTGTTTCGAAACCTTCCTGTATGCTTTCGAACTGTGTTAAAGGAGGTTTTCTGTCAAACTGAAGTGTGTCAGCTGCAGCTGAGTTTCCTGCTGACCTTCTGCTTTGTGTCCTCCTTTCAGCTGAAGCTCAGTGGAAAATCTCACAGTGCAGGTTTGTTGTGCTCATTTTAATTTCTGGTGCATGTAACTGTTACACAGCATCAGACGAGCTCAAACACATCCAAGCCTGTCAAAGTAAAATGCTCATGTCCCCAAAGACCACAAATGTATTATTTCATATTAGAATATTCATCGTTGTTTATTGGACATTAATTTATTAACCTTTCATGAATCCATTCAAATGTTCCCATTAAACACATTCAAGTTCCCGTGTTCCCAAACCGTCCGTCGAAGCAGCAACTAGGAACATTTAAAATACCATCAGCATGTGCCAAGGGAGAGAAAGGAGATAGGGGATTTTTAAAACCACTTTTATTTTCCAATAAATAAGAACAAACTCAGCATGACTAATAATTACCAGATGACACAGATAAAAAAGTTTAAAGGTCTGACAGAAACACAGAGTAAAAGCTCAGCTGCCCCTCAGCAACAGAACAAACACCACTAAGACAGAAACTCTTCAACAATCATCAGAGAGAAGAATTTAAAGTCTGACTGGCTTCACCAGCGACACAAACATAGGCAACAGCTCCTCACCTGAAACCTTTCCTATTTGGTTTTTCCTGCTTTTGTTAATAGACAGTTTGGCCAGCCCCACTACAAAGTTCAACAGCTGCCACTTCTTTGCATTTTCTTTTTTGTAGCCAGAACCAAAAATAAAAGCAGTTTCAGAATAAGTCTCACTACAGTTCAAGAACACAGTTTTCAAGGTTTCAAAGAGAACTTTGAGTCTTTTACAGTCCAGGAAACAGTGAAAAATAGTTTCTGGTTCCTGACAGAAAGGACATTCAATGGACACGGTGGGATTAATTATAGAAACAACGCTGTTGACAGCCAGCGCCCCCTGCAGGATTCTCCACTGAAGATCACACCGACCTCTTGTTGAATGGCGGTTTATAAAACAGCCTCCACACTGGTTTACAGTCGTCCTGCACCCTCAGTCTCTCCCTCCACACAGTGTCCTTTCTCTCACTCAGCTTCTTCTTGTTCACAGCTTGAACACAGTATTTCTACAAAGCTTCCCGTTCAACACATTTGGAACAGGTTTGCAGCTGCAGCAGTACAGACCAACAATGGTCCTGTCAGTCCAGTCTGGTTTATTTTGAGAACCAGTTCAGGGAACGGATCTCCTTCATCAGGAGTCTCTGTTTCTGCACAATAGTCCTGCAGCATCTCCAGTTCCTCGCTGCTCAGTCTTTAAGTCCATGTATTTAAAGTGTCTCTGGTGTGACGACTTGATCTCAGACCCAGTACAGAAGCCGCTGCCTTTGCGCTGTGGAGTCCTGGACCTGCAGCATCCACTAGGTGCTTCAGCCTAACCGTCCCGGCTGAACGTAACCGCTGGGTGAGACCAGATCTGCCACCGCTCTGACTATCCGGCCGGGCCCTGTGGATCAGAGGCTCCTCCAGGAGCCAAAACAGTGCAGCTGTTATTAATTAAAAAGAGTCCATGCTCTAAACAGTCCCTGATAAAATGGAGCATCTAATGCATCTAAACCCAGACTTGCGAGGCACCGCGGGATGAACTGGAGTCTGAAAGCTGCTCCCCAGGTGCACTAACCCCTGCCCCCCCCCCCCCAACACACACACACACACTCTGAGGTACCCAGTGCAAGTTATCCCAGAAGACGTCCACGATAATGGATTGCACCTTCTGTAACAGACTAGCAGGGGGCTCCGTACATTTTAACCTCTGCCAGAGAGTCAATGCTACCAAGTTATTAATGATGAGGACTCTTCCTCTGTACGACATGTGAAGCAACAGCCACCTTCACTTGGCCAACCTCCCTTCCACCTCCTCCACCACTCCGTCCCAGGTCTTCCTGACAGTCTGATCATCTCCTAAGTGAATCCCCAGGTACTCTTAGCCTCCCCTCCTCCAGCTTAGCCCTCCTGGGAGCTGAAGGAGACTTGCAGACCAACTCCAGACTGCTAATGCCTCACTCTTTGCCCAGTTCACTTTAGAGATTTTTCCAAAGGTTTCAACAAAATTTCCTAGCCTGTTCACATTTTTTTGTTTTTTTATAAAAACAACAATATCATCTGCATATGCAGACAAAATAAACCGTGTGTTAAAACCAGGTAAAAGCGGACCATCAGCAAAAGAACGAGCATTGTGCAACATTGGTTTAATGGAAAGTGCATAGAGCATACCAGACATCGAGCAGCCTTGTCTTATACCCCGAGTCACATGTCAAGTCAAGCCAAGTCTATTTTATTTGTATAGCGCCAAATCATCAACAAAAGTTATCTCAAGACGCTTTCACATAGAGTAGGTCTAGACCATACTCAAATATTATTTACAGACCCAACAGTTCCACCATGAGCAGCACTTGGTGACAGTGGAAGGAAAAACTCTCTTTAACAGGTAGAAACCTCGAGCAGAACCAGGCTCTGGGTGGGCGGACATCTGCATCGACCGAGTTGGGTTGAAAGGGGAGGAGAGAGGGGGAGAGGGGAGACAGATCAGGAGGAGAGACAACAAATCAGACTAATAATAATAACAACTGCAGCAGTGAGTGTGGAGCAGGAACATGGGGGCAGTAGACGGCCTGCAGTCACAGATCCAGAATCTACAGCTCCAGAGGCACAAACACCTGCAGGAAGTGAGAAGGCAAAAAAGCACAGAAAGCACAAGGACTACCAGGAGAAGTGGAGTTGGTAACCTGTATTAGTGGGATAGGAATGCGTACAGATAGAGAGGGAGAGGAGGAGAGAGAAGCTCAGTGCATCATGGGAAATCCCCCAGCAATCTAAGCCTATAACAGCATAACTAAGGGATGGTTCAGGACTCACCTGAGCCAGCCCTAACTATAAGCTTTATCAAAGAGGAACGTTTTTAGCAGACTTTTAAACGAAGAGAGGGTGTCTGCCTCCCGAACCCAAACTGGGAGCTGATTCCACAGGAGAGGAGCTTGATAACTAAAGGCTCTGGCTCCCATTCTACTTTTAGAGACTTTAGGTACCACAAGTAACCCTGCATTCTGTGAGCGTAGTGGTCTAGTGGGGTAATACGGTACTATCAGCTCTTTAAGATATGATGGTGCCTGACCAATAAGAGCTTTGTAGGTGAGGAGGACGACTTTAAATTCTATTCTAGATTTCACAGGGAGCCAGTGCAGAGAAGCTAACATTGGAGAAATATGTTCTCTTTTGCTGGTTCCTGTCAGTACACGTGCAGCCGCATTCTGGATCAGCTGGAGAGTCTTTAGAGACTTATCGGGGCAGCCCGATAATAAGGAATTACAATAACTAGTTTTTCTGCATCTTTTTGAGACAGGATATGCCTGATATTTATAATGTTACGTAAGTGGAAGAAGGCAGTCCTTGAAGTCTGTTTTATATGGGTATTTAAGGACATGTCCTGATCAAAGATTACTCCTAGACTCCTTACAGCGGTGCTAGAGGCCAGGGCAATGCCATCTAGAGTAACTATATCTATACATAGTGCGTCTCACAGGTGTTTAGGACCCAGAACAATAATTTCAGTTTTGTCTGAGTTTAACAGCAGAAAATTGCAGGTCATCCAGTCTTTTATGTCCTTTATACATGCCTGAAGTTTGTCTAACTGATTGGTTTCATCTGGCTTTATCAATAAGTATAATTGAGTATCATCTGCATAGCAGTGAAAGAGTATGGAGTGTTTCCTAATAATATTGCCTAAAGGAAGCATATACAAGGTAAATAAAAGTGGTCCGAGCACTGAACCTTGTGGAACTCCGTGACTAACTTCCGTGTGCACAGAGGATTCATCATTTACATGGACAAACTGAAATCTATCTGATAAATACGACTGAAACCAGCTCAGTGCGGGTCCTTTGACACCAATCAAATGCTCCAGTCTCAGTAATAGGATACAATGGTCAATGGTATCGAAAGCGGCACTAAGATCTAACAGAACAAGTACAGAGACAAATCCTTTATCTGACGCAATCAGAGGGTCGTTTGTCACTCTCACCAGTGCTGTCTCTGTGCTGTGAAATTCCCTAAATCCTGACTGAAAATCCTCAAATAAACTATTGCTGTTTAGAAAGTCACATAACTGATTAACGACCACTTTCTCAAGGATTTTGGAGAGAAAGGGAAGGTTAGATATAGGTCTATAATTGGCTAAAACCCCTGGATCAAGCGTAGGCTTTTTAAGAAGAGGTTTAATTACAGCTACTTTGAAGGACTGTGGTACATAGCCTGTTAATAAAGACAGATTGATCATGTCTAGTAAAGAAGTGCTAACTAAGGGTAAAACTTCTTTAAGCAGCCTGGTTGGGATGGGGTCTAAGAGGCAGGTTGTTGGTTTAGACGAAAAAATCATTGAAGTTAGTTGGTAAAGGTCAATTGGAGAAAAACAGTCTAAATATAAATCTGGTTCTACAGCTGCTTCTGAGGTTCCTGAAGTTCCTGTACTCGAAGATGTATCTGAACTGGCTGAGGGCACAAGATGATGAATTTTTTCTCTAATAGTTAGAATTTTATCATCAAAGAAGCTCATGAAGTTATTACTGCTGAGAGCTCTGGGAATACATGGCTCAACAGAGCTCTGACTCTGTGTCAGCCTGGCTACAGTGCTGAAAAGAAACCTGGGGTTGTTCTTATGTTCCTCTATTAGTGAGGAGTAATAGGCTCCTCTGGCATTACGGAGGGCCTTCCTGTATGTTCTAAGACTATCTTGCCAAACTAAATGAGTTTCCTCCAGTTTGGTGGAACGCCATTTCCTTTCTAATTTCTGCGATGTTTCTTTTAATTTGCGGGTTAAGGAGTTATACCATGGAGCTAACCTCTTTTGTTTTATTATCTTCTTTTTGATAGGGGCAATACAATCAAGAGTCGTTCACAGCGAGCCTGCAGCACTATCAACCAGATGATCAATTAGGGAGGGACTAAAGTTAGCACAGGAGTCCTCCGTTATATTGAGACATGGCATTGAATTAAATGCCGATGGAATCACTTTTTTTCACCAACTAATTTTGGTGACTTCCGATTGGCGTAATCGGGAGTCATTACCGCCGACGTGAATTACGATCTTACAGTATTTACGTTTACTTTTTGCCAGCAGTAAAGGTTTACACAAACCATTCATTTTCAGCACACTCTCAATGTCTTCGTACAGAACTTTAATCTTGGCAATAGGTCCAGGGCTGAGGCCGAACTGCTGTAACGCTTCTCAAAGGTAACAGTGCTCAACCCTGTGAAATGCCTTTTCCTGGTCCAAAGAAACCAGACCAGCATCAAAGCCCAAAAAACCAGTGACTTCCAAAAGATCCCAAATCAGTGACATAGGACTTTGGGCAGCAGTTTGTAGACAGTGCAGAACAGGGAGACCAGTTCTTTATGTCCTGAAGGACGCCAGAGTCAGAACTGCTCTCCTGCAGCCCCCCCCCCCCCCCCCCCACATCATACTGCCGTGAAACTGTGGGTTTAATGAAGCATTTTATACACTTTCTTCTTTTAATGTTTTTTATTTTTATAAAAATTCTCTGAGCAGAAAACAATTTGGCGGGTTAAAATACATGAAATATAAAGTGAAGTTGGTCCAACATTGGTCTTCACAACAGTGTACGTGTGCATGTTTACATCCCTAACAGCACAAAAGTACATCAATAGCTCCACCCTGTGCTCCCACAGACAATTACAGCAAACAAATACATCATAAATACACATTACAAGCACTGACATCGAATAAATTAAATAAATGTATACAAAGGTTCAAATGAAATAAATATAAAAGGAGCCAGAGAGAAAATCCGTCAAGGATACAAATATATAACATTATAGCAACAGACTTTATGCTCTATTTCATTAAAAAATACTTTCAAGACTAAATCTGCATTTGTTGATTTTGACATAATGAGAACTATGTTCATAATGAAAATATACTTTAATTTACAAAGAAGAAAAACAAATTGAGTGAGGTTGACATCAAACCTGCAGGGACGTCCCCGGACACTGGCACCATTGAAGAGTCTCAATCAGCCTTCAGCCGACAGGTGTTTCATGTCTGTGAGTCCACCTTCACCTGAGTCTGGACAACTTCCAGTTGTTTTAACAGCACCTGGGTGCAGCCGATCCTTTCACCTCACCTCTCCTCCTCATCTCCCGGCTACCCCCCTCCCATCAGGTCCTCACAAGGCAAAACTCTGAGGGTTGTGTCAGACTGCAGGAAAGAAGGTGTGTACCTGTGTGTGTTATCTGCGCAGTGCTGCCACCTGCTGGCTCCAGCAGTGAACACACTGGATAGATTTGCGTATAGAGTCGAAGTCTGATGGAGGTGAGGCTGAGGGGGAGGGGGAGGGACACCCTGCAGAATCCTGGTACCCCTTCACACAGACACACAAACAGATGTTAGAAATGTGTTCCATTTCAGAGCAACACAACACTGTAGTCTCTAATCAATCAATCAATCAATCAATCAAATTCACAGTTTCACAATAACTAATAATTAGCTCAGAAGTGTTTTTAACAGCTGATCATTTTGTCCAAAGAGAAACTGTCCAATCAGAAGGCAAACTGTCAAACTGACTTCCAGGTAAAAGCTCTCGGTCAATCAGAGTGTAGGGACTCACCAGGTGTAGCAACAGGTCTTTGTTCAGCGTGACGGCTTCAGTTGTGGTTTTGGGATTGAAAGATCTGAGCTGCTGCGCACACACCTCATACTGAGACAGTCTGCAGGCCACCGTGGAGCTCTGCACCAAGCCACATTCAAAAAACACACATTACTGACCAGCTGAGCCACTGAATGCAACTCACCTTGTGGTATATTTTTATAAAATATAAATAAATAATTGGAATTCTTAACTATCTGCAGAAGTGCCTGGAACTGGACTGCTTTTGCTCTCATCCTACACCTCTTTAAAATGATTGTTTTTTTGTACAATGTATAAAATCTACAGTTGTTAGTTGTGCTGTCTGTACAGTGTAATGAACTCTGCAGCACTAGCAGCACTTTAAACAGATCCGATGAGAAGTTGTACCTGTTCCAGGTGAGCAGCGGTCTCTGTGCACTGCAGGGCCGGCAGATCCCTCAGGTAGCTCTTCACCCAAAACAAAGACACAAACAAGATTGATTAAAACACAAGAGCACCTGATCTCCAACATGGCCACCGCTGACTACTGTTAACTGAGGAATTCTCTCAGTTTTGCAGCTGCTCAGAGGGAGAAACTGTGTGGCTGAAACATGTCTGTAAAACACATGTTTTTTGAAGGGAGTTTGGTGTGAATCCAAACGCTCTGTCTCACCTTCTCTTGGAGGACTTGGTTGTAGTTGTTCAGCGCCATCTGCAGGTCCTCGATGACGCTCTGCATGTCATTGTTTGTTGCCTCAGTTGTGACTGTTGGTAACACCCTACCTGCTGCAAGCTCCATCCACAACGCCAGAAGCAGGAGGAACAGGTACCCACAATGCACTGCAACAGGAGCACAGAGGGTTTCATTTTCATTAGCAGAGTCTCTCAATGGACGTCTACAATCTTCAAGCTGAGCGTCATATGACCATCCAAAATGTCATTTATTTATTATTCATTTACATTTTGTTGAGTGCATTCTGATGAATGTTTCTGCATCAGTTTACGGTGGAAATGTCAATGATAAATTAATTGATTTAAATTCATTTATAACCCTTGACTTTAACAGCTCATATGTGTCGCAGAATGATGTCAGCACCGCTGTGTTCTTATATATAAAAATATGTATAAATATATTTATTTATGCCTTAATGGATTACCTTTGTAATTCCATTACTCTATGAAAAATGTGTCCCTGTGTACCTTCGCCTCAGCTGATTTGCTTTTTTGAAATGGAAATCTGAAAGCATTTTAAAAAAATGGTTTTGTCTCAATTTCAAAGATGAAATTAATACCAAAGCATTTTCTGCCAAGAAATATGTTATATATTATATAACTATGCTATAGATACCCAGCTGGGTAGCTACTTCTATTTAATATATAGCACAGATACTTCTACATATTAAATATATCTATCAGAGCCGGCCTGAACTGAGAGTCTTTATGAAATGATCACAATACGTCAGACAGTAAAACATGTTCTTATTGTCTGCAGACTGAGTTGCTGTAAGAAAAAGTCTCATGTTTCATTTATCTTGATATCTTTATTATGTTTTATCTAAAGCAATTTCCTTAAATTAAACTTCTGAAATAATTTGTCTGTTTTGGCTTTTTAACTGTAGAACATCAACTCCCCTGAAACTGCTCTGAACCCCACATCATGATCAAGAGGACAGGAGCCGATGCTGAAACAAGAAGAAGAAGAAGAAGAAGAAGAAGAAGAAGAAGGTAAAGACTCACTTGTCTTCGTCGGCCTTTGGCGTGGACTCTGCCCTGCTGAGCTTCTGGTGTGCAGCCTTCATGCTGCAGATATTTATCCTCCATCCATCATGAATCAAAGTTCTGAGGAAACCATCTGTTGGGTTCTCAGAAGGTTTTACATCAGTTGCAAATGGAGTTTCCAGGAGCGCTCGGAGACGCTCAGCACTGACTCAGTCTGAAGGCGTGGCCTTCGCCTCTTTATGAAATTCCTGCATGTTTCCTCACATGACTTTTTGTCAGGAACTCACACTTTCATCATCATCATCATTGTTCAGATTTCTGTTTAACTCCATGTTTCATCAGCCTGATTGAGTCACTAATAGTTAAATCTGGTAAGGAAATGATGCAACAGAAAAGTAAAACAACTCAGGAACAATCAAAACCCCACACAAACACACAAACAAAACTATCTTTCATATGTTTCTTTAATATTAAAGGCAGCTGCCTTTAATATTAAAGACCCCACACACCACACACACACACACACACACACGCACACATATGTACAGGTAGAGCAGATAGAACACGTAGAACAGGTAGGGTTTGGAGAAGTGGGGTAGGTGGGGCAGGTGGGATGTGTTGGGCCAGGTGGGGTAGGTGGGGCAGGTGGGGCAGGTGTGATGGGTTGGGGCAGGTGGGGCAGGTGGGATGGGTTGGGCCAGGTGGGGTAGGTGGGGCAGGTGGGGCAGCTGTGATGGGTTGGGCCAGGTGGGGCAGGTGGGGCAGGTGGGGGAGGTGGGATGAGTTGGGGCAGGTGGGCCAGGTGGGGCAGGTGTGATGTGTTGGGGCAGGTGGGGCAGGTGGGATGAGTTGGGGCAGGTGGGCCAGGTGGGATGAGTTGGGGCAGGTGGGCCAGGTGGGGCAGGTGTGATGTGTTGGGGCAGGTGGGGCAGGTGTGATGTGTTGGGGCAGGTGGGGCAGGTGGGATGGTTGCTGCTTCTCATGTGGTTCACCTGTGCAGTTTTTACACAGAAGAAGAAGCTGATCAGTGAGGAAGTTGTTTGGATCAGTAACATGAATCCATTTCTGCACGTTTCTTCATCATCATCATCATCGTTCTGTGTCATGACTGATTCAGTGACTAACGAGCTCTCAGGGAAACCGTGTCAGTCGATCACCGTCACACTTACAGGCAGAGACTCAAACACCATTAAATGAGCCCAGGGGAGCAGGTCGCTCTAATGGAGAGCTCTGAAGAATATAAACACGTGAATAAAGCAAAAAGCTGCTTAAAACAAGGCGAGATAGGACAGCTGGCACAATAAATTCATATATTTAGCTTCCCCCTCGATGGCTCTCAGCGCCTCCGTTTGCTTCTAACGTGACAGCTGCTCGTTCAGAGCTCTGAACCTTCAGACTTTATATATTTAAATGAGCACTGTCCTAATGAGGACACGTGGAAATCACTGAAAGTGAAATGACTAAAAACTCATTAAATATGATATGAATAGATTCATCAATTTTCCAATCGGTGTTCTATTAGCTGCAGTACCAGCAGTGTGAAACTGACTTGGCAGCAAACAGAATCCAGAGTGTTTTGTAGCTGCTGTGGGACATTTAAAGTGTTCATATCACCTGAAGCAAACAGGAAAAAAAAGATTTTCTGCATCTCCAACTGAACGTCTGTAGGTTACCGTGGCAACGCGATCGCACAGTTCGCGCTGTTGCGTTCGGTGACGTCACTCACGTCCGGCTCAACAACTTTATAACGTCTTCCCTCAGCTGAGAATCAACATCTTTTTACAGCCGCTTTAAATGTGAAACTCTGAACCTCAGCTGCTCCGGACCAGGTCAGGTCTGCAGCATCCGTTACCATGGTGATCCAGCCGGGCTCAAAGAGAGCCCCTTTGTGACATTGACTACTTCTACATGCACCTAATAGTCCACTATTATTCCCAATATGAAAATATTCTGAATCTGATCTGGGTGTAAACAGCAGATTCTGAATCAGGCCTTATTCTGAATGCAGTATTTTCCCATTAAGATGTGTGTGATGTGCTGATATTCTCATTCAGAATCTCGTCTCAGTCTGCGACACACGGCCTCTCGCCTGTTTACGCTCAGCTCTGTGCGTCGGAAACAAACCAACCAACCGACAGTTTTCCAGGCTGGAGGAGAGATGCTGCCCAAAAGAAAAGCCCACACTCCTGGTGGGAAGGAGAAACACACCGACTGTTAAACTCTTAGAAACTGTAGAGTGTTGTGTTACTTTCGTTTCATTTTGTGTACTCTGCTGCTCCACTGAAGCAGATTGCAACATCTGTGAATCATCTGTGACATTAACTGTAAGTGTGCAGAAGGAAGTGACTTATTTCTGTGGTACTGTGATTTATTAATAAACCAATAAAACATGGTTCATATCTAAATGCCCCAATCCTGCAGATCACAAACAAACATGATGACAACAGGAAAACTCAAAGCTGGAAGTTGTCCTGTTGCTGCAGGAAATGAAACGCTTCATCAGCCTGAAGGAACGCCGTGTCGTCACGGTTGACTGGAAGTTTGAGCGTTGGGTTGCATCACACAAAGACACACAGATGTTTGTTCCTCTATCCCTGTGGGGACAGTCATTGACATATACCACCCCAGCCCCTTACCCTAACCGAACCTAAACCTTATCCTAATCTGAACCTGAAAACCAAGGCTGAACCCTCAAACAGCCCTTTGACATTGTGAGGACCGGCCTAAATGTCCTCACTCTGTTGGTGTAAAGCTTGTTGTGGTCCTCACTATGTAGCAAGTACAAGACAGACACACACTCTCAGGTGTGTGTTGAACAGGTAACAGCATGCTATCTCTGCAGCACACCTTCACACAGCCCAATGTAAAGAATCATCCTCTTTTCCTTTCCCTAATTCTTCGTCTTTCCTTCTCCTCTATTTCCATACCATCATTTGGCGTCTTTCTTTCATTGTATTGTAGTGAACTGAAGTACAGTTTTGAGGTACTTGTACTTCACTTGAGTATTTCCACTTCATGCATCTTTATGCAGTGAATATTGTTCCTATTAAAACATATAAACTATTAAAACATGACGCTTTGTTCAGTTATTCTCTCTTGTTTCTGGATGCAGACGCTGATTAAGAGTTCTGAGTTTGATTTAAATTAAATATTCTCACTTCAGTCACAGACAGAAACGGGTCTTTCAGATTGAGGTTTTAAAAGATTCAACATGAATGCATCATGATAATAATCTAATATATTTTCCATTAGAGTCACATTATAAATATTTGTGTTCTTATGAACCGGAGGGGAAGGATCGTTTGTGTTCTCATATCAGCTTTACTTCACAACAAAAGGTTTGTGGAAATGCAACTTTGATTCTGGTTAAACTCTTTAACATGTGAACACACAGCTGCATTTTTATTTCAGGAAGTCCAAATGTTGCTGTCCTAGTGACAGCTGTGTGGATGAAATACTCCTCCCCCCTCACCTGCCCAAGTGTCAGAGCTGTGACCCCGCCTCCTGCCAGTCTGTGATGTCATCATGTCTTACCTGCAGCTCGCGGCTTGACCTGTTTCCAGGGATGGAAGTGACTAATTTCATCTGATCACTTTACTGTAAATGATTTGATTCTTGTGCAACAATTCTTTAAAAAACCTCCCAACATGTCTGATCACCTGACCTCAGTTGAAAAGTGGAAAAGTGGAAAAATACCCAGAATGCCTCAGTGGGCGGGGCTTATTCATCAAAACTTCAGCCTGCAGACTGGAGGAATATGTCCTGAGCTTTATCTGAATGAACTTTGGTGAGTGGTGCTGATTAAAAGCTTCGACAGGACGATAAAACATCAGGTAGAAACAAAACTAAACGTGATGGAGGATGAAATGTGCTCAGCGTTGGAGGTGGAATGTTTCCTCCTTCTCCTCAAACAGGAAATATTGTACTTTTTACTGCACTACATTTATCTAACAGTTACAAGTTACTTCTACAACAGAAAATTTTTCATCAGATGATCTGTGTCTAAACTATAAAACAATTTTACATCATTTTAGTGTAACTGAGTCGATAAATTCTTATTTTTCTTGAGAACATCTGATCAAGACCTGAAGATTAAACAGTTTATGGAAGAGTTCAGGTCCACTAACACATGAATAATGATCCCATAATATCATATAAATTACATGTATGAACATCTCCATCACATGAAGCTGTTTTCTGCTGAATGAGTACTTTAATACATTCTGCTGACAATACTTTTGTACTTTTACTTAAGTAACATTTATAAATGCAGGACTTTCACTTGTAGTGTAAATTGTGGGATTAGTACATTTACTGCATCCGAATACTTTCACTGTTATACTTAAAGTATATTTTGATGTTGAGTTCATCTTGAAGGAATTTAACTTGCATGTTGTAACAGTATTTCTACATTGTGGTATTAGTATTTGTACTTCTTCACTGCTAAGAACACAGGCAGCTGATTAAAGAATCCTTCATCATCACTGAACCACCTCTGGATAATGACATCTGAAGTCTGCGCCTGAACTCTGAACCTGGAGTCTGCACAGAGTTCAGCCGCTTTCAGACTTGAACTGTGGATTTGGACCTTGATACTCAGATAATCAAAGTTTCCATTCAGTGTTGAGCTTCACTAAAACTGCTGACTTCATTTCTACTGCGGAGACACTTCTTTAGACCTGACAAAAATAAAGCTTTTAGTATTTGTAGGAAACCTTTCTATGAAAAGTCATTTTACATATTTAAAACTAAATCTAGCAGCATTAAATGTAATGTGTTGACATAACAGGATGTTCACTCTGACAGATGTCTGGTTCCAGCCGGCTGAACCTTCATCATCACTCTACATCTTTTCATCTGCAGCTCTTTGATTTTCTGCCTCTGAGTTTATTATAAAGCTCCCTGATTGAAATCTCCTATTTGTTGAGTTCCAGATTGAAATGGAGCTTTAGTCTGGGGGGGGGGGGGTTGTTTCATCCACATGATCAGGACGCCATGTTGAATCTGCTGCAGTCACGTGACCACAGGTGTGCGTGGGGTGATGTCACAGTCAAGTTCTGGTTAGAGTTCCCAGCATGCCGAGCAGCAGCAGCGGGAGGTCCAGTCGCGCTTGGCGTTGCTCGGCGGAGGCAACGAGCAGCAGGTGAACCCTCTGAGCATCAGAGATCATGTTTCGGGCATCATGTAGCGCGCTGACGGCGGCTGCGCTGGAGTTCAGGTCTCCGGTGGTGATCAGGTCGAACACGCAGGCCTGGTAGTAGACATCCTGTGCAGGAAGCAGCGCCGCGCACTGAGCCTGGGCCCTGAAGGCGAAGGAGGGCGAGGAGTCTGGCGGTGGCGGGCGGAGTGTGTTGAGTCTCTGGGAGGGGGGGCAGCCCAATACGCACAGCTGCAGGTCCTGCTCGGGGCCAAAGGCCTCCACGATGCTGCGCGGCGAGCGCACCGACAAGCCGAGCGCACGTCCACTCTGACGAACCACCAGCAGTGTGCCGATGTGAGCCGCTCGGATCTCCGCGTGTCGGCCAGGACTGTGAGTCCGGACCGTCAGGCTGTGATGACCCCGCCGCTCCCCGCTAGACACCGAGCCGTCGGTGAACGCAGCGGGAACGTTATCGAGCTCTGCCTGGTACAGCTGCTGATCGATACACTGACGCCAGTTCTTAAAGATGATGGTGATCTGAGAAGAAACATGGTGACACAACAAGTTCAGTTTTTTATTTCAGACTACCTGAACAGCAGACCTGTACACCTGTACATCTGAACGTCACGCCTGTACACCTGAACGTCACGCCTGTACACCTGCACGTCACGCCTGTACACCTGAACGTCACGCCTGTACACCTGCACGTCACGCCTGTACACCTGAACGTCACGCCTGTACACCTGCACGTCACGCCTGTACACCTGAACGTCACGCCTGTACACCTGCACGTCACGCCTGTATACCTGAACATCACACCTGTACATCTGTACATCACACCTGAGAAACCACTAGTTAACATCACGCACATATAAACGATTCACGGTGAAACTGGTCCTGTGAACTTTTATCATCAGATCACTGTGACTCACCTTAGTGAGCGTTGTGGCGTGGGCCCCCCCCCTTGTTGGCGAGCTGGTGGCCTGTATGTACAGGTACTCGTTGTCTATAAGAGGCCACGCCCCCTGCACGGCACACGTCTGGAAGTCGTTGTTAAAGGTTCGAACGTGCGGGTCTCCGAACACGCCGCAGTGCAGGTACTCTGGGGTGCGTCCTTCTCTGCTGAGGAGACTCCTCTCGTAGAGGCAGGCGTCCCCCGACAGTGTTCCCTGAGGCAGGGGCCGGGGCTGGGCGGTGGGCCCCGCCCGGGGGCAGCGGTGCTGGATGAGTAGGTCCTCGATACCCTGAACCGCAGAGTGGTACGCCAGGTCACCGCGACACGCCCGCGCCATCCGCTTAGTGCACATGGCGTAGGAGCGCAGGGCGCTGCAGTAACCGGCATTTACTGACTCCCTGCTGAGAGCTGCTCCACCTGGTCCTCCTGGTCCTCCTGCTCCTCCTGCCCCACCTGGTCCTCCTGCCCCACCTGCTCCTCCTGCTCCTCCTGCCCCACCTGGTCCTCCTGCTCCTCCTGCTCCTCCTGCCCCACCTGGTCCTCCTGCTCCTCCTGCTCCTCCTGCCCCACCTGCTCCACCTGGTCCTCCACCCCCGCTGCTGCTGCTGCCCAGGTCCAACGTCGCAGCCACAAAGTCAGAGTTACACCTCAGGATACGACAGGAAGCTCCGACTGAAAGAGGAGCAGAGGTCTGTTTAAACATCAGGAAACCTGCAGCTGATCAATAACCCTGATGATGTCATGGTGATGTCATTTAGTTTCTCTTCTGTATCGAGTCACTTTGTTCACAGTTTGTTTCCTGTTTCTGTGTGTTTCTACCTTCAGGTAAACTCAGCTGGACCAGCAGGAGAGTCAGGTGGATGCAGTGTTTCCATGGAAACGCAGTGTGTTGTGCGATGGCGGCCTGAGGCTCCATCAGCAGACTGAACACAGGTGATCACCACGACTCTGAGAGACGGGCACAAAGAGAGGGATGACATCCCTGCATGTGGCTGAAGTGTATTATATTCCATCAGTAATGAGGTCATCCGTCTGATCATCATTCTCTTTAAAACTGATCATGTTTCATATTGATCCAGTTTACTGCCTGTGTGATGATGCTCATTGGCTGTTTCTTCTTCTTCTCTTTAAACCTGTTTTTACTGTGAACACTGAAACTATGAGTGTGTTTACATTAGTGTCCCTGCTTGGATCTTATTCTGGATCTGATGTTGACGTGAGAAACTTGGTTACATGATCAGATCAGGACCCAGGTGTCTGATCACCTGGGTCCTGATCTCTCAACATCTCCCTTCCCTGTTCAGAAACCAAAATCAGGTGTTTACATGACACAGGATCCTGGTTTCTATCAGGGTACTTCAGGCAGCAGAACCAGGTTTCTGAAACCAGGATAGGATGTTTACATGGGTACAACACGCAGAGGTGGACCAAGTTAATCAATTTCAATTCAGTAAAAGTAAGAAAGCATTAGAAACAAAATGTACTCAAAGTATCAAAAGTAAAAGTACTCATTAGGCAGAACGTCTCCTGTCCGTGTTCTATTATTAATGAGGTGTAAGTTTGTAAGCAGCACTTCAGTTTATTAGTTGTGGTAGAGGTGGAGATAATTTGATGTGCTTCAAACTCTATAAACTGGTCCACATGTTCTGTAAGTAAAAATAAACTATATTTCTATCTGAGATGAAGTGGAGAAGAAGAAGAAAATACCTCACAGTCCAACTCACCTGCTCTGTTACCTGAGACCGTCCTCTTCATCAGGACCCATCAGACCACCTGCACACACAAACATACATGACTTTTTTTATTATTGGTTTTATTGAGCCGCAGAACACATGCTGATGTTTGTTTGGTACAATGCTTAACCCTTTAAAACCTAAATACCTGGACACAGTTTTATATTTGTGAGTTTGAGTTTATTCCTCCAGTCAATATCAAGTGTTTACATCGTATGATTCGGGTGCAGTGTATCATGCGTTACCTTTGTGCCAGCAGACCATATTTGACATAATGTTAGGGTCCGTGTAGCATCGATGCAAAGCTAGGTTAAGTACAAATTCGAGGTACTTCCTTCATATCACTTTCTACTTCTACTCCACTACATCTCAGACGGACATGTTGTACTTTTACTTTATAGGACATTTCACAGATTTTGGACTTTTACTGAAGTAAGGTTTTACTTCTAGTACTTCTTCCACCACTGGGATCTAGTAGATAATACAACAGTCCTGCAGTATTGATTGATTGATTGATTGATTGATTGATTGATTGGATTGTTGGAGTGTCCTGCACAAATGGGCCCTCAGGACACTATAAAGCAACAACCAGGAGGGTCACATGACACATCTTAATATACTAAATAAATCTGCATTCTTCAAACAGACAAATCCCCCGGTGGCCCCGAGGGCTCAACACATAGCAACTTCAGAAAACACAAAGAGACAAAACACAAGACAAGACAACATCTTCATCACTTTGACAACATTTAGAGAAAATGCTGCAAAAACAACCAAATACAGAAACAGACGACAACAGGAACTGTTTCCAGGGGACATTAAGAAGTGACGCACACGGCTGCGACACTTGTTGCTCCACCAGAGAAACACCGCCACATGAGTCACAAACCCACAACAAGCATGGCGCAGCCGTGTGCGTCACTTCTTAATGTCCCCTGGAAACAGTTCCTGTTGTCGTCTGTGCTGCCTGCAGCGTTTCTGTATTTGGTTGTTTTGTTGCAGTGAGTTGAGCCATCAGGGCCACTGTAGAATCCTCAAGTCACACAACTAAAATTAAAAATTCTAAATAAAATTCATCATCTCTTCAGTCCTGAAATAAATAAGGTTTAATGTTCAGTCTGAGTTGACCCGCTGTGTCTTCCTGAGGTGAGAGTGAAGTGGAATCAGTCCAAGCATCTGAAGAAGTTGAACTGTTCCTTTAAAGAATGGACGGATGAATGAACTGTGTGTTTCTGCAGTCAGCTGACATTTAGTCCTGTTCAACAGGTGGGGGGGGGGGGGGGGGGTGGGGGGTATGAGGTCTAAATTTAAACCCCAGTTGCCCCCCACAGTTACAGCCACACAGACAGACATATACAGTTTAAATACACACATACATATTTAGACACACTCATATTTCATACTTTCACTATTAGAACTCAGTTTAAAGGAGCAGTTCGGCCTGTTCACACGCTGCGCTACATGTCGTGCCTTTGTCATGTTTGTGTGTATTCTGTACACACAGTATAAATATGTGTCAATATAGACATAGACAGACTGATATATTACTGACGCTGCCTGAAAGTCGGATTATTGATCAAACGGAAGGCAGAATCACGTTCCAATGATCATTTTGTGTTTCTGTCAGCTGATCGGCTCATTAAATATGTCTGTTTACCTGCTGTGTTTACAAACATGAGTGATGACAGGAAACTTTAAAGGAGCAGTCCACTGATTTGAGATCAGTTCACAGCTCCTCGTATTCCTTCATCCTGTGAAGCTCAGTAACAAAGTGAATAAGACGAGTTCAGATCAGATCTGTGACGTCTCTGAAATCATGAAAGCCAGAAGTCCTCCACACCTGCAGACAGATTTGTCTCTTACCGTCAACCGATTTAGAATCAGAGTCCGTCCAGATCCTCACTCTGTCCTGAGGGACATCAGCCAAAGAGGGACTCCAAAATCTGCAGGACTCTCAAGGTCTTAGTCCAGGACTCCTTAGAACTCAATCCACAACTCTCCAGGACTCCGTCCAGGTCCGTCCTGTTCTCTGAAGTCTGTGGTGTCCCGGTCTGGGTTCTGGTCTTTGCCTCACGGTGCGTTCACAGCTGACTGGAAGCTTCAGTTGTTTCTAAATAAATCACCAACATCCAACACCTGCTGCATGACAACTGCCACACACACACACACACACACACACACATCCACACATCCACACACACACACACACACACACACATCCACACACACACACACACACATCCACACATCCACACACCCACACACACACATACACACACACACACATCCACACACCCACACACACACACACACACACACACCCACACACACACACACATCCACACACATCCACACACCCACACACACACATCCACACACACACACACACATCCACACACCCACACACACATCCACACACACACATCCACACACACACACACACACACACACACACACACACACTCAGCAGTGTATTTTAGTTTCAGACCTCCAGGAAGTCGAAGATGTTTGTTGCTGCAGAAAGTTCAGTGTGAATTTAGTTTCTGACTCGTCTTTTTCTCAGAGCTTCGTCAGTTGTAAACGTGGAATCATGTTGAGGTACTTGATGAAACTAATTAACTGAATGAAGTCTTCACACTCTGCTGTTTACATGTTATAGATTTCATGTGGACCAGGAGACCCAGGACAGCAGGACTTGTGTGTGATGGAGTATTTTTCATGTTGCAGTATTTCTACTCTTATTATTAACCAGAACAACTGCTGGATGGGGAAGACGTTTGGTAAATAAAGCAGAGAGATGGACGTGTTTTAATGTTGGCGGGATGATAGACAACATAAGAAACCTGGTTATTCATTATTAATTCATTAGTATTATTATCTCTGTATGATGAAGTGACAAACGACCCTCTGATTGCGTCAGATAAAGGATTTGTCTCTGTACTTGTTCTGTTAGATCTAAGTGCTGCTTTCGATACCATTGACCATTGTATCCTATTACAGAGACTGGAGCATTTGATTGGCGTCAAAGGACCCGCACTAAGCTGGTTTCAGTCGTATTTATCAGATAGATTTCAGTTTTGGGATAAAATGCTAAAATAAAACGAATAAATACATATCTTACATAGACATAATAAAAA
>CM062199.1:402500-427500 GCA_031216445.1 Lateolabrax maculatus
AGACCCGGGACACTTTACGAATGTTTCCAGTACGTCTCTCTCTGTCTCTCCGTCTGATCTGCATATCAACGGTTGCCGAGGCAGATTCTTGCCAGGGCTTTGGTTGTCATGGAGACGAGTACAATAGAGTACCAGGGGGCCCCGGAACCACAAAGAAGTTTCAGAGGGGAAAGAATGCAGTAAAAAGTAAAGAGGGAAAGAGAGGAAAAACAGACACAGCTGCAGACTACAAGTACCACAGAGTACTGCAGTACTCTGTGCTACAGCAGTATCTGTGCCACAGAGTACTGCAGTATCTGTACAGTTCTACTACCACTTTACAGTTCTGCAGGATACTGTGTACTGCAGCCTCTGTACTACTGGATACTGTAAGACTGCAATGTCAGTACTGTCTATACCTCTATATTAAGGTCTAACCCAGCTTCAGGTCTGGTCCTGGTCTTACCTGATGTATCCCACCTGCGGCCGGTGGCTGAGCTGCCAGCGATACGAGGTTTTGTCTTTCCAGCCGACGTTTCGTGGATCCTTCCAGAGCAGCTTCACCTCTCCAGGTGTATCTCCGGTGTGCCACAGAGCGTTCCTCAGAAACTCCCCTGGTCCGGTCCGAGACTTCACCGCCTGCAGGACGGAAGAAAAACCAGGAGAAGATTTCGAGAATCATACCTGCAACCTCCTGACTCATGGAGAACTAAAAACACCTGATTAATGCTTCAGCCTGGATCTGTAGAGCAGGCAGGACTCAGTTTCTGCCATTTAGAAACAGTAACAACCATCAGTCTTAATGCTCAGAGTCTGGTGAAACCTGGTGTACTGATGTAAGCCACCAGATGGCAGCAGAGAGCTGTGACATATTTGTAACACCACTGACTGCTGCAGCACCAAACACCAACAAACAAGACAAATAACCACCCAAACAAAAAGTACTGATGTTAAGTAAATAATATAAAGTGAAGTGAAGTGAAGTGAGTTGAGGTGAAGTGGAGTAGAACCTTGAGCTGCAGGGCGGGCTGGGCCGTGGCTCTGAAGGGGAGGGACTGCCAGTACGTCTGTTCCGTCTGTTTCCACATCACCACGTAGAAACTCGATGAGTCCTGGTACCCGAAGATGAAGCCTGCGTAGTCGTCATCGGTTACAGTGTTGACGTGAAACGTTCCCTCAAAGTCGACGCCGTTAAACGCTGTGTAACCTGCAGAGACACAGAGGAGGAGGTCTACACTCAGACCAGGAGCAGAGCTCAGGTAGGCTCTGGATTTAATACAGATAAAAATGAAAACACATACCCACAGCTAAACCAGGATCACTGTTCATTGTCTGAACTATCTCCATACCCTGAAGAGAAAACACAACCGTTAGAAGAAGGATCTGTACATGAGCTTTGTGTTTATCATAAATGATGACATATCAAAGGTTCAGATGTTGTTCAAACCTGAGGAAGGTTTCTACTGGACCTGTTCACACCGTCCTCAGGGGGACTGAAACCAGATCACCAGCAACACTTGTAGCATGAAGAACAACTTTTATGCTACAAGTGTACAACACATCGGGATATGTTCCCACGGTAACGCAGGTATCTAAATACAGCTGTGTTACACTTGTGTACACGTGTGTATTTGAGGTTTTAAATGACTGGTCCTTTAGAAAACCTCACCCTGCTCCTGATCTAACAGCAGGTGAAAGAAGCAGCTCTTCAGAGACTGTGGATCCACTTTATCCCTCTCATGATGAAGCCTCCCACACAGTGTCAGGTCCCATAGCGGTCAGGATCCCAGGGTTCAACTCCCGGTATGGGAAATTAAATGTTGTAAGGTGATTAATTATTACAACTACTTTGGATAAATAAAGTTCCATCTGATTTTCATTCAGAAATGAGTCTCATTTCTGAAGATGAAGATACTCGAGTATTTCCATTTTTATCTACTTAACACTTCTATTATCTGACAGCTTTAGTTACTTCTCAGATTAATATTTTACACAGAAAACAAACAGTATAATGAGTTTGTAAAATGATGCGGACGTATATAAAGTATGGTAGTTAAAATAATAAATGATACGTAGTAGTACAATGACAGGGGCCATTCTGCTGCCTGAGTACTTTTACTAGTGTTAGTAGAAGTAGGAAGAATGTTTTTATACTTTTCCTAGTAACATTTTGAACACAGGACTTTAACAGGGTATTTTTACATTGATATTAGAACTTTTAACTGACTACTTCTTCCACCACTGCTGTATTGATAGTTTGTTCCAGACCAGGTCCTGGAGCCTTCCTGGTAAACCTTGAAATGACCCTTGGAGGTCTTTGGTGTCAGAAACTGTACAGGGCTGCAACCTTTGTGACTGCAGGTTATTTTTATGTTTTATCTTCAGTCTTTACTGCCTGTTTATCTCAGTTTCCTCAGAAACCTTTACAGACACAGCAACAGATGAACTGATCATCTGGAAATTACTACATTTCCGGGCAACAGCAGCACTGCTCAGCGTTCATGGTAGAGAGGAGAGGTCAAGGGGAGGTTGAGGGTCACCTGGTTAAGAACCACCCAGTTGGGGTCGATCTGGGCATCGCCCTCTGGGTCCAGGATGACCGTCTGATAGGCTCTGAAGTCTGTCAGAGTGACCTCAGCACTCTCTGGACACACGTCAATCAAATCCATCACTGCATCATTATCAAAGTCATTCTCACAGACGTCTCCAACACCGTTCACTGAGAGAGAGACAGGCAGACAGAGATAAAGACAGTCAGAGAGACAGGCAGACAGAGAGACAGACAATCAGAGAGAAAGGAAAAGAAAGACAGACAGTCAGATTAACAGTCAGACAGACAGACAGACCGTCAGAGAGACAGACAGACAGACAGTTTGGGTCCAACAATGTCCAATATCTACATTACACCATCTGGGGCTCCAGATCTTGACAGTGACAGTAGAGTCCTGCTGTATGCTGATGATCTTGTTCTATTGATCCACACAGAACAGAGTTTACAGCAGACCCACTTTACTGTCAGGACTCGACAGTGACGATGACAGTCACCCTGCAAAAGACCAACTTTATGGTCCTTCAGAAAAAAAGCCAGATCCATCATTTTAGCCTTTAGACGGAGACACGGAGGCATTCAAAAACAAGTTTACCCACAAACATCTGAGTAAAAATATATAATTTGATGCCTGTACATAGTGTTTGGGAGCCACAATTCAAAAAGTGTGATGAAAAACATACAATGTAATATAATGTAGTAGCAGAGACACGAGTGATGTTCTTCTGACAAATGAACATTGTGTCTCCGGTTGTTACCGTCTGAGTCCTTCTGGTTAGGATTGACGATGAGTCGGCAGTTGTCGTAGTCGTCGAGGACGCCGTCGTTGTCGTCGTCATGGTCGCAGTCATCCCCGAGGCCGTCATTATCGGAGTCCAGCTGGGAGCTGTTGGGGATGTCTGGACAGTTGTCTCTGCTGTCCTGGTGACCGTCTCCGTCCCTGCAGGACGATGACAAGAGGACACGACATCAGTCTTTGTGTTTCTGCAATTTATAGTTCATCTTACTTTTGGTCTTTGCAATTTGTTTCCCACACTGCTACTGAACTATTCATTGGATATTTACTGTACATTTAGTTTATATAATTTTATGACAGAATAACCCAATTTGCCCACAGACAGGTGTGTGTGTGTGTGTGTGTGTGTGTGTGTGTGTGTGTGTGTGTGTGTGTGTGTGTGTGTGTGTGTGTGTGCGTGGGTCAGACATACGTGTCCAGGTTGGTGTCACAAACGTCTCCAACCAGGTCATTGTCGATGTCCGTCTGAAACAGAGAGACGTTTATGAAAGCACACTATGACCTCTGACCCGCCTGTCAGACCCAAAACTGAACGTCAAACTACAAGCAATCTGATTGAAGTTCTGGAGGTTAAAATCAGACTTCACCCGTACAGTATCTGGCTGCTGTAATGAAGGCCTGGTTCCTCCATAAGCCTTGATGTGGTAGCAACTTGTCAATCACGCTGTCGCCCCGCCCTCAAACATACGCTGCTTTATCATCTATTTTCCTCTAAACGGGACCATAATTAACTAAATGAACATCCTGCTGGACTGAACAGGACCTGAAACCAGCAACTGAGACCATAAACTCATCAGGAAAATGTTTCCTGAGGTAATAAATCAGGTGAGAAGTCGGCTCATTGTCTCATTGACTTCTATACAATCTGACTTCTGTTAGCAGCCAGCGGAGTCGCCCCCTGCTGGCCATTACAGAGAATGCATGTTTAGCTCAGGAATATCTCAAAGATCAGAGAAATGTTATCTTTTAGAAATACGTATAAAATAACGATTCATGCTTTTATTTCCTCACGCTTGGACTATTGTAATGCCTTGTTTATCTGCCTCATTGCCTGAGATGTAGCTAAACTTCAGACTGTGCAGAACTCTGCAGATGAAGACCAAACTCCTGTCCTCTCACATCACCCCAGTTTCAGCCTCCCTGCGCTGGTTACCAATTCCGTTTAGAATCCATTTCAAAATTGTACTCATTACTAACAAGGCTTTACATGGCCAGGCTCCAGAATGCATCAGTGAACCTTTAACTCTTTATTGTCCAAAAAGGTCTCTCATGATCTGCTGGGTTCAGACTCCGAGCTGTTCCAGAGTCCAGGTTAAGGTCTAAGGGTCTGTTTGCCTGTCCGTCAATCTGTCTGATCGTCTAACTGTGTGACTATATGTCTGTCTGTCTGTACCTGCATTGGGTTGCTGAGTTCAGGACAGCTGTCGCAGGCGTCTCCCACTCCGTCTCTGTCTCTGTCCGTCTGCATCGGGTTCGGTACCTTCGGACAGTTATCCAGAACGTTGGGAATACCTGAACACAAACAGTGATTTAAATGCATCATTTAAATCTACCAATGACATCACATTTTCATTCACAGACCAACCAATCACTGTGGACACTGACAGGGACGTCCATTTGTTTTCTATACGTCTCTATTTAAGTAAACAGGGTCTGTGCAGTCCGGAGGATTCAACTCATGGGAACCTGTGGATACCTGTAGACCTGCAGACCTGTAGACCTGCAGAACTGTAGACCTGAAGACCTGCATACAGGCAGACCTGCAGACCTGCAGACCTGTAGACCTGCAGACCTGTAGACCTGCAGACCTGCATACAGGCAGACCTGCAGACCTGCAGACCTGTAGACCTGCATACAGGCAGACCTGCAGACCTGTAGACCTGCAGACCTGCATACAGGCAGACCTGCAGACCTGCAGACCTGTAGACCTGCAGACCTGTAGACCTGCAGACCTGCATACAGGCAGACCTGCAGACCTGCAGACCTGTAGACCTGCAGACCTGCATACAGGCAGACCTGCAGACCTGCAGACCTGTAGACCTGCATACAGGCAGACCTGCAGACCTGCAGACCTGTAGACCTGCAGACCTGTAGACCTGCAGAACTGTAGACCTGAAGACCTGCATACAGGCAGACCTGCAGACCTGCAGACCTGTAGACCTGCAGACCTGTAGACCTGCAGACCTGCATACAGGCAGACCTGCAGACCTGCAGACCTGTAGACCTGTAGACCTGCATACAGGCAGACCTGCAGACCTGTAGACCTGCAGACCTGCATACAGGCAGACCTGCAGACCTGCAGACCTGTAGACCTGCAGACCTGTAGACCTGCAGACCTGCATACAGGCAGACCTGAAGACCTGCAGACCTGTAGACCTGCATACAGGCAGACCTGCAGAACTGTAGACCTGCATACAGGCAGACCTGCAGACCTGTAGACCTGCATACAGGCAGACCTGTAGACCTGTAGACCTGCATACAGGCAGACCTGCAGACCTGCAGACCTGTAGACCTGCAGAACTGTAGACCTGAAGACCTGCATACAGGCAGACCTGCAGAACTGCAGACCTGTAGACCTGCAGACCTGTAGACCTGCAGACCTGCATACAGGCAGACCTGAAGACCTGCAGACCTGTAGACCTGCATACAGGCAGACCTGCAGACCTGTAGACCTGCATACAGGCAGACCTGTAGACCTGTAGACCTGCATACAGGCAGACCTGAAGACCTGCAGACCTGAAGACCTGCAGACCTGTAGACCTGTAGACCTGCATACAGGCAGACCTGAAGACCTGCAGACCTGTAGACCGGCAGACCTGTAGACCTGCAGACCTGTAGACCTGCATACAGGCAGACCTGCAGACCTGTAGACCTGCATACAGGCAGACCTGTAGACCTGTAGACCTGCATACAGGCAGACCTGAAGACCTGCAGACCTGTAGACCTGTAGACCTGCATACAGGCAGACCTGAAGACCTGCAGACCTGTAGACCGGCAGACCTGTAGACCTGCATACAGGCAGACCTGCAGACCTGTAGACCTGCATACAGGCAGACCTGTAGACCTGTAGACCTGCATACAGGCAGACCTGTAGACCTGTAGACCTGCATACAGGCAGACCTGTAGACCTGTAGACCTGCATACAGGCAGACCTGAAGACCTGCAGACCTGAAGACCTGCATACAGGCAGACCTGTAGACCTGTAGACCTGCATACAGGCAGACCTGTAGACCTGTAGACCTGCATACAGGCAGACCTGAAGACCTGCAGACCTGCAGACCTGTAGACCTGCATACAGGCAGACCTGTAGACCTGTAGACCTGCATACAGGCAGACCTGAAGACCTGCAGACCTGTAGACCTGCATACAGGCAGACCTGAAGACCTGCAGACCTGTAGACCGGCAGACCTGTAGACCTGCAGACCTGCAGACCTGTAGACCTGTAGACCTGCAGACCTGTAGACCTGCATACAGGCAGACTTGTAGACCTGTAAATGATCCTGCTGATGATCTGATCAGATTTGTGTATCTGTGATGACAGAACATAAAGCTGAGGACAGACAGGTGGTCCCTCACCGTCCCCGTCGATATCCTGGTCGCAAGCGTCTCCCTGTCCGTTGCTATCGGTGTCTTTCTGGTCGCTGTTAGGGACGTTGGGACAGTTATCACAGGCGTCTCCAAACGAGTCGCTGTCTGAGTTCTGCTGGTCTTTGTTAGGGAGCAAACGGCAGTTATCCTGAAGGACAGAGGACACGGGGATCACATGATCACAGTTCTAGTGAACACACACACGCACAGACAAACCCACACACACAAACCAGTCTAACCTCCACGTTTTTGATGCCGTCCCCATCTGCGTCCTCGTCACACTGATCTCCGATGCCGTCGTTGTCGGCGTCCTCCTGACCTGAGTTTGGTGTGAACATACAGTTGTCCTGGTGGACGGAGACAGAAGGTCACACTCACAGCCAATCATTCACCAGTATAGAGGAAGGTGACGTCACGTGACAGGATGTAGTGGGATGTCGTTTGTGATGACATGAGGTATAAACAACAGTTTTTATTACTGAGTAACTTAAACTCTCCTGCTTCTCTTTCACAATATTCATTTTGCACACACATCACACCATCAGTATGAGCACACATTTAATTGGTTTGATATTAAACAGTATAAACCCAATTCTTTGAAAATGATCATGTAGATTTATGTGAACAAATCACTTTGTTTAAGTCATGTTTATTATTTTTCTTTACAGTAAAATATCACAGACAAATTACATTTCAAATCTAACAACCACTCTGTTCACTGTTCCTGTTTCTGTTATAGTGATTAAAACCCGACGTGCCACCGTGTGACAGAAACAGGATGTGATGATAATGATGACAAAGTCATGTCCAGGGTGCCCACAACTCCTTAGACATCAAATTCAAGGACTTTTCCAGGACTTTTCAAGGACTTGCCAGGCACAATTCCTTCAAATTCAAGGACCCAACATGGCATAGTTTAAGACAATAATCAAGTTGAATTACTTTTAAAACACTGAGAACTGTTATTTCAGAAGCTCACAGACAGCAAGAGAGAGGCCTTAATAGGAACAGACAATCACTCATGCACACAGGTGACACACACATGTGACCACCACACACACGTGACCGCCGCACATACATGACCGCCGCACACACGTGACCGCCGCACACACGTGACCGCCGCACTTCCTTGAGGCAAAACAATGACGCAGCTACAGGAGACACACATGCAGACAGCGAGACGTAGCCTATTTACTAACATTAAAATATCAAAACAACTTTTCTTGCATAAAATGTATAAATTCAATATCTTTTAATGACCCATGTCTAACTTCAAAATCTTTCAAGGCCTTGATTTTTTTTCTCAAATTCACAAACCTTCAAGGATTTGAAAACCCTGCAGGTCTCACCTGTTTGCAGTGTTTGTCGTTGTCCATGCAGGGCAGAGAGCGGTCAGGATACCCGTCGATGTCTGTGTCCACTCCACATGTGTTACCATTACCAGCCCAACCCACATTACACTGCACGAACACACACACACACACACACACACACACACACACACACACACAGTATGGTAATGGTCATATTAAATGAATGCAGTATACATGATGTGTGTTCCGCTCACCCTGCAGACCACCTCCCCGTTCCTCTCCATGGTGCAGTGGGCGTTGGTGTCACAGGGGTTAAAGGTCAACGCAGCACACGACTTCCTGGGGAAGCAACCTGACGTCTGGTTACCAAGGAAACCGGGTTTACAGCCTCCACACTTATACGATCCCTGGGAGAGGACGGTACAGGTCTTTATCTCCTGCAGTGTTACAGCTGAGAGGACACTAGAGGATGCTGCCCACTGTGACTGAGTCTCAGCTGATCATCAGCTCAGGCTGCTTTTAGTTCATTGTCACACTGTGTGTTCCCTCTGCTGACTGGCTGACTGCAGACAGGGACAGACAGGGACAGACAGCACAGACCTGGACTCACCACACTGTTGATGCACACAGAGTTTGATACGCAGGCATCTGGAAGGTCTATGCACTCATCAATATCCACACAATCCTGAGAGACAGATAGGCAGGGAGACAGGCAGGCAGAAGCTTTTTATTGGTATTCTGTTCTACAGAATGCAGCAGGTTTCATGGAGAAAATAAGAATATATATAAATAATAATTAGTTTAGACTGTTTTAAGAACACTTCATCACAGAAATTCTTTTGTCTGGGCACAGCTGTAACACTGTATCCACCCAGAAAATGTGCCCTGGGGTAGAAAACAATCTACCCTTTGTCTACCACAACTCTACAGATAAGATTCTTCTGCTGGGTGTGTGTGTGTGTGTGTGTGTGTGTGTGTGTATGGGTGACCTGTCTGTGTGTCTTGGCGTAGTCCAGTCCGGTTCCAGCCAGTGGCACCCCCCACAGGCCAGGAGGACAAGGCTGACAGCTGAATCCCCCCACAGTGTTCACACAGGCTTCAGGAGAGAAACATGGCTGCAGCTCACACTGACATGGGGGGGGGGGTTAACATTGTGTTGCTGTTGTGTTATTGTTGTTATGTTGTTGTGTTGCTGTTGTATCATTGTTGTGTTGCTGTTGTGTCGTTGTTGTGTTGTTACCTCGTCGATGTCGTGACAGTGTGTCCCGTTGCCGCTGGTTCCAGGTGGGCAGGGTCCACAGGTGTATCCAGGATACTGCAGACTCTCCACACAGGACACGGCCTTATAGCAGGGGTTAGGAGAGCAGCGAGAGCGAGGCTCATGGAAACCTGCACAGAGACAGACTGGCTTCAACAGGGCCTCAGATATAACTGGTTTACTAAAAAGAAACAGTGAGCTGCTGACTCACCACAAACCTGACACTCCAAGATGGTGTTTCTGATCAGAGCCATCTCCTTCACCTGGCAAGGACAGGAGACCATCAATAAACACTACAATAAATACTATAATATATATTACATAACTACCTGCCTACCTGCCTACCTGCCTGTCTGCCTGCCTGTCTACCTGTCTGCCTGTCTACCTGTCTACCTGCCTGCCTGCCTGCCTGCCTGCCTGCCTGCCTGCCTGCCTGCCTGCCCAGCACTCGGTCCTCCTGATGTCCAACGTTAGTGCAGCTAGCTGCTGGTTACTGCATCAAACCCAATGTTCAATAAAAGCAGTATGTCTATGTGAGGTGTGTCTCACCTGGTCTCTGATGTCCTGTCTGTCTGTCCGTCTCACCTGGTCTCTGATGTCCTGTCCCTCTGTCTGTCTTACCTGTTTCGCTGATGTCCTGTCTGTCTGCCGGTCTCACCTGTTCTCTGATGTCCTGTCTGTCTGTCTGTCTGTCTCACCTGTTCTCTGATGTCCTGTCTGTCTGTCTGTCTGTCTCACATGGTCACTGATGTCCTGTCTGTCTGTCCGTCTCACCTAGTCTCTGATGTCCTGTCCGTCTGTCTGTCTTACCTGTTTCGCTGATGTCCTGTCTGTCTGCCGGTCTCACCTGGTCTCTGATGTCCTGTCTGTCTGCTGGTCTCACATGGTCACTGATGTCCTGTCTGTCTGTCTCACCTGTTCTCTGATGTCCTGTCGCAGCTCTCCCAGGATCTGGTTGAAGATGATGAGCTGACCAATCAGAGCCTTGGTGTGATCACCTGATAGGAAACCATCAAACCAATAGGATGTCAGTACAGTTGACCTGATATGAAACTGATCAGCTGAGGTTACTGATTAGTCTGAATGAAAAACTCACCCAGGATGGAGTTGACTTCCCCACTCACTGAAACACAAATAACTGTCCTCAGTTACTGCCAATATCACATATCATATTATTAATTATATTGATTTATAGCCACAGATGGACTGATCCACTTCATCACATCTTTAATGACTGTGAACAGATTTTGGAATAAGTGAAGCATCCATGTTGGTTTGCTTTTCAGATATTTCCGTATAATTTTGTGTTAGATATATCAGAGCTTTCAGAAAAATGTATCCCTGTCACAATAACGTCTTAGATGTTGACGTAAATGCTGTTTACAAGTCGGAAACGTACTGTACTTCTGACAGTCCCAATGACACGTAACCAGAAGCTGACCCCAGAAGGGTTCCTGTGAGCTGAGCTGACCTGAGTTGTAGGCTGACGAGTCTCCCTGGAACGGACAGTCCGTCAGAGCTCCAGCTTTAGCAACACTGCCCCCTAGAGCCAGTCGGAGGGACTCCACTGCACCCTGACGGAGAAGAACACAACATTCACATGTCAGTCTGTCTCAGGTCGGTGTGTCACACCTGCACAGACAGGAGGACACTCTCAGGCTCACCTGCAGCCGGGCGTAGGCCTTCTGTCCGTGTCTGATCTCCACCATCTCCGCCTCTCTGGGCAGAGGAACCAATGGCGGCAGGCCCTGGCTGGAGTCAGCCAGTCGGCAATTGACGTAGAGCTCCATGTGCATGTTGTCACGATGAAGACCGCCGACTCTCAGGATGATCGAGTGAGTCCGTCCGTCGGCCAGGTTGGCGTTCTGCAGGTTCACGGTGTGGAGCTTCCCATCAGCTCGGACATAACGAACCAGGACTGGAGGAGGAGGAGGAGGAGAGAGGAGGAGGAGAGAGGAGGGGGAGAGAGGAAGGGGAGAGAGGAAGGGGGGAAAGAGAGAGGAAGATGAGGAGAGAGGAGGAGGAGGAGGGGATCAGTTAGTTGGTCTGTTGACTCCACTGTGGAACAAGGACAATCAGTGATAATAAATAATAAACAAACAAACAAACAAACAAACAAACAAATAATAAAATAAACTATTATATAAATAAAGTGAGTGGGTCTTCCTCTCCTCCTCCTCCTCTCTGAAGCGGGACCGGACCAACAGGTGAGAAGAATGCCTGTCAGCCAGGCTGTTATTCTCACTATGTGGAGGTTAGACAGCCAATCAGATGGCAGAGCAACTCCCTCGCAGAGAACAACCCTTAAAAAGACGACTATCACTTGGAAAAATCAATAAATAAAGAGAAGGCCAGTGATTAATAAATAAAGAGAAGGCCAGTGATTAATAAATAAAGAGAAAGCCAGTGATCTGCTGATGAGATAACTCTTCATCAGACAAACATCAAGCAGCTGCAAACTTGTTCTTCTCTCCAGAGGTCAGAGGTCAAACTGAGCTAAAACACACACATTCACACACACTCACTCACTCACACACGCACGCACGCACGCACGCACGCACGCACGCACGCACGCACACACACACACACACACACACACTCACTCACTCACTCACACACACACACACACACACACACACACACTCACGCACGCACGCACGCACGCACGCACGCACGCACGCACTCACACACACACACACACACACACACACACACACACACACTCACTCACTCACTCACTCACTCACTCACTCACTCACTCACACACTCACACACACACACACACACACACACACACACATATATATAAATGGGGTGGAGACAGAAACAGAAACACTGTCAGCTGGAGCGCAGCCCTTCATAAAGGAGGATTGATTATATTGATTAAAGCAGGAGTTCCTCATGGACAAATCCACCAAAGTAAGAGCTGGAATTAACTGGAAGCGTCAGATGTTCAGAAACTCAAAGCCATAAAACTTTATTTGAAATTATGACGTCAAAGTTTCCAAAGATGCCGAACCTGAGGTGAAGCAGCTGAATATTTCCATCCATAAAAACATGGAGTCTGAGGCTGGAAAGTTCTACTGAGTGGAAACAACAGAAGAAACTGACAGACGGACACGTTCTGATGTCCATGACAGCTGGGTCAGGAGGACACGAGGAGGTGAGGGAGGACACGAGGAGGTGAGGGAGGACACGAGGGGGTGAGGGAGGACACGAGGGGGTGAGGGAGGACACGAGGAGGTAGGAGAGGACACGAGGAGGTGAGGGAGGACACGAGGAGGTGAGGGAGGACACGAGGAGGTAGGAGAGGACACGAGGAGGTAGGAGAGGACACGAGGAGGTGAGGGAGGACACGAGGAGGTAGGAGAGGACACGAGGAGGTGAGGGAGGACACGAGGAGGTAGGAGAGGACACGAGGAGGTGAGGGAGGACACGAGGAGGTAGGAGAGGACACGAGGAGGTGAGGGAGGACACAAGGAGGTGAGGGAGGACACGAGGAGGTAGGAGAGGACACGAGGAGGTGAGGGAGGACACGAGGAGGTAGGAGAGGACACGAGGAGGTGAGGGAGGACACGAGGAGGTAGGAGAGGACACGAGGAGGTAGGAGAGGACACGAGGAGGTGAGGGAGGACACGAGGAGGTAGGAGAGGACACGAGGAGGTGAAAGAGGACACGAGGAGGTAGGAGAGGACACGAGGAGGTAGGAAAGGACACGAGGAGGTAGGAGAGGACACGAGGAGGTGAGGGAGGACACGAGGAGGTGAGGGAGGACACGAGGAGGTAGGAGAGGACACAAGGAGGTGAGGGAGGACACGAGGAGGTAGGAGAGGACACGAGGAGGTGAGGGAGGACACGAGGAGGTAGGAGAGGACACGAGGAGGTAGGAGAGGACACGAGGAGGTGAGGGAGGACACGAGGAGGTAGGAGAGGACACGAGGAGGTGGGGGAGGACACGAGGAGGTGAGGGAGGACACGAGGAGGTAGGAAAGGACACGAGGAGGTAGGAGAGGACACGAGGAGGTGAGGGAGGACACGAGGAGGTAGGAGAGGACACGAGGAGGTGAGGGAGGACACGAGGAGGTAGGAGAGGACACGAGGAGGTAGGAAAGGACACGAGGAGGTAGGAGAGGACACGAGGAGGTGAGGGAGGACACGAGGAGGTGAGGGAGGACACGAGGAGGTAGGAGAGGACACAAGGAGGTGAGGGAGGACACGAGGAGGTAGGAGAGGACACGAGGAGGTGAGGGAGGACACGAGGAGGTAGGAGAGGACACGAGGAGGTAGGAGAGGACACGAGGAGGTGAGGGAGGACACGAGGAGGTAGGAGAGGACACGAGGAGGTGAGGGAGGACACGAGGAGGTGAGGGAGGAAAGAAGATCGAGGTTACATCCCATCATATTCGTAAACAAACGCTCCAATTTTAAATAAAGTTCTGAGAGTTTGAAGAGTGCTGCAGTTCAGCTTCCAACCTTTATTGATCTTCCCCATGACGGCGACCTCCAGGTACTTCCTGTTGTCCTGTTTGCTGTAGAGACCCACCAGGACTCCGCCCAACTTCGCCGGCAGCCGAAACGTCGAGACCACATACACGTCACTGAGCGCGCTCAGACCGCCCGACAGCTTCTCCACCGCCGCTACGCTCTGCTTCGAGTCCTGAAGACTCAACACGTCAATCACTGAGGAAGAGGAGGAGTAACAGACACAAGACCAGCTTTAAAAGATTCAATCAATGAGTGTAATTAATGGCAATAAAGTATTCAAACAGAGATACAGCTACTTAATAATAATAACAAGAAGAAGAAGACAAAGACGAAAAAGGAGAAGAAGAAAAAATGTAGACGAAGATAAAGAAGAAGAAGAAGACATTAAAGTGGACACAGCTGGAGGTAAACATTTGTTTGTAACTAACTGTTACCATGGTTACAGGCGATGTGTTAACTGACTGGACACAGACGAAGTCTCTTCAATCTGAGACCCAAGGTTACCACAGCACCTGAATGCACCGCAGCACCTGAATGCACCGCAGGCATCAGCACCCTGCAGTTTTCAGACTTGTTTTTCATCCCAAGAAGAAGGAGAAAAGAAGAGATGAAGGAGGTGAAGGAGGAGGTAAAGAAAACACTGAGGTCTGAAACCTGTGAAGTTTTAATCTTAAACAACTACAACCAAACTAGCAGCTGATCAACAGCTGGATCAATAACTGGATCCATCTGCTGATTATTTTCTCCATTGATCCATTGATCGTTTGCTTTGTAACAATAGTGAAAATAGTGAGAAATGGCGTCACGATGAGCCAGAGCCCAAAGTGACACCTTCACAATGTTGTGTCCAACCAACAGTCCAAAGCTCAACATTATTAAAACACATTCACATGATTCAAATCATTCAAAGGAAAAGCAGCAAATCTTCACATCTGAGAAGCTGCAGCCAGGAAATGATTTTACAGGAAAAATGAGTCCAACCATCATCACAAGAGTTCAGCTTCATGTTCTGTCAGTCCACTCACTGATTAATGACTGATGCTGTCAGCTGGACAAACTGTTGGAGTTTCATTTAGAACCAAACTTCACGTTTATAAACTCTTCATGTGTGAAAATCTGAATCTGTAAAGAAACTAAAGCTGTCAGATAAATGTGGAGGAGCAGGTGTTACCTTGCAGGTCCGGTCCGTCCGGTCCGTCCGGGACTCCCGCCGTGAGTCCGGCACAGACGACTGACAGCAGAACCGGGACCAGCACACTCCAACCCATGTCTCACCGGGAGAACCGGACCAGGAAGAACCGGGTCGAAGAATTTAACAATGACAGACGGAGCAGATGGAGGAGAACCAGGAGAACCGGAGGAGACTCTGAGCCGGGACGGGAGAACCGAGCGGACCGAACAGGACCGGGATCAGGATCTGTTTCAGTCCGGAGGACTGACGAGGATCCACACCGACAAACTGCTGAGCAGACCGAAGAGGAGACCGGAGACCGGAGACCAGGGACCGGAGACCAGGGACCGGAGACCGGAGAGGAGACCAGGGACCAGAGACCAGAGACCAGGGACCGGAGACCAGGGACCGGAGACCAGGGACCAGAGACCAGAGACCAGGGACCGGAGACCAGAGACCAGAGACCGGAGACCAGGGACCGGAGAGGAGACCAGAGACCGGAGAGGAGACCAGGGACCGGGCAGAGGAGACCAGAGACCAGGGACCGGGCAGAGGAGACCAGAGACCAGGGACCGGGCAGAGGACAGACAGACAGACCGGAGGAGGAGCTGTCGGTTCACGAGCTCTTCTGGAAACTGTCGCGCGCTCAACTCTGCTCCAAACGGCTCGTGCGCGCGGAGTGATCCATTAGCATAAAGCGCGCGAGCGAAGAGAGACCCCGAGACCGGATCAGGTTTCTGTCCGGAACCGGAACTCCTCCTATTACTGCACTGATCAGTTTCCAGGTCCTGGTGCAGGACTGCACTGATCAGTATTTCTATGATGATAGAAATAAATACTTATACAGGAAACACAGCAGGTCAGAGGTCAGCTGGCTCGGCCTCCGTTCAGTCGTCCAGCGACCCAACAGAGGGTCCAGAACCAGACTGTGAGACCCCCCCACCGTTCCTGTTCTACCATCTTTGACTTTGAGCTCTTGAAGGCGACATTTAGGCGGCTCGGCCATCGTCCGGTATTTGTGCTGATAAGCAGAGGAGGAGGCTTGGTTGAGTTCTGCCTGAGAGTCTCAGCTCAGGGCCGAGAACCTCCCGTCCCGAAGGTGCTGATCCACAGTCAGTGTTTTACCTGCTGCAGGTGTTCGGCGCTGCAGGCGGCTGGACGGTTTTGATTCACGATCTCAAGATTTCTAAAATCCTGACTACAGCTGTGCCCAAACACACAGTCAACCAGGGGTCTGGGGCCCCTGGGGGTCAGGGGCCCCCAGGGGTCTGGGGGCCCTGAAAGTCAGTGACCCCTGGGGGTCCGGGGCCCCGTCTCCATCCAGTCGTAGTGCTGCCGTCGCTCTCCTGACGTGGAGGCCTGTTGTTGGGTGTTGTCTTGTCTGTTAATTCACTAAAAATGTAAACTGGGAGTGTTTGTAAAATCCACAGAATGAAACGAGTGTAGCAGTGAAGTGTCTGCAGGCCTCGCCTCACACTGCAGGACTGTTTGTTTATACCGCTGGGGCGTTGCCATGGAAACCAGCGTTTAGCAGCAGGTGACCCCCCCCCCCCGAACTTCCTACGTGTGTTTTCTCTTCTGTTAGATTCGGGTTGAGTTTGAGGTCCAGAGGAGAAAGAATTCAGCCCCACAAACTGCTTCCAGATCAGCTCATTAAACCAGCAGGGCGACCAGGAGCCAGGGCAGGATTCCTGTGTGATGGCGTCATGTGCAGCTGTACGTCCCCGGGGGCCAGACAGGGTCAGGGCGGGGGGAGTCAGAAAACTGTTTCCATCCAACTCACCATGTGGATCTTGTTGTCTCGTCGTTGTTCTCTTGTTGTGTCGTTTTCCAGCTCATGTGAGACTCATGATACCCCCCGATGTTCGACTACCGGCGGCAGGTTTCCTGCATGTCTGTTATTTCATGGTAATTTCATCACGGCCAGAGGGTTTCATCCCTGGAGAAAACCAACATTTCTTTCTTGTTTAACACGTTCATTTAGAAATATGCGTATAATATCGTTTTCACTGAAATAATAAAGCTTTTCTAACTAGATTCTCAGAGTCTCATTAAACTGCAAAACCAGCTGCTCACATTTCACTTCATATTATACTTAAGTGATCCATAATTACAAACTAATTTGCAGTTTATCAGATCACCACCAACTACCTGACAAAAGGAACCTGGAGCCTTTGGGGCCCCTCAAGCCCCAGAGGCAGTTGTCTTTTTGCCCAGATTACCAAACAGACTCTGTGTCTGGTGTTTTGTGTGTGACACACTACTTAAGATAAAACCAGCTCCTGAATATCCCACATTCATTTAAGTTCCCGAACATCCCACACTCACTTTCTTTTCCGAACGCCCCACGCTCACTTTCGTTTCCGAACGCCCCACGCTCACTTTCGTTTCCGAACGCCCCACGCTCACTCACTTTAGTTCCTGAATGTTGGCCCGGGGAGTTTTTTACCAGCCTGATATGGATTTCTTCTTCTCTGATGACACATTTAAAAGCGGGTGTTTATCGCTGCCCCAATCCTGTTTCGGGTTTTTCTCGTCTTGTTCCTCGTCGTAGTGTTCAGCACATGAATCGATCGCCCCGATCAGCTCGTCACTGCAACGACTGAAACGATGGCGTGAGCGGTTGAAGCGGGACGACGTCACTCTGAGGCGGCTGAACACAGATGCCTCCTGGTGGCGTTGGTCTTATTTCACCTGTGGATTTATTATCTGTTGTTGTGCTTGACTCATGACTCAGAAATAAATCTTTGTTGAAGTGACATTTCAGACTTAAATTTATTTTTAATAAATCCGTGTTTGTTCTTGAACAGAGTTTAAAAAATGAACAAAAGTTAAACAAAAGTTCAGAGACTTTGATGAATTTCTGTACATGAAGCAGCGTTTACTTCCTGTCCGGGTCCTTTCTTTGCTGAGATAAACTTTTTTTTAAACATTTTTACTTCCGTCCATAAAGTCCCATCATGCCTCTGGTTCCACCCCGCGCCTCCTCAGCCGTCCCCCTCTTCCTCGTCGGGCGATCCGATGGTCTGCAGGTCCGGCGGCTCCTCCAGCGCCTCCCGCTGGATGTGTTGGATGGACACCATGCCGGTCAGCAGGGCGTAGCTCAGCATGGCGCCCAGAGCCACCAGAGCCGACAGGAACTGCTTCCTCCGCTTGTTGGGGACGTGATCAAAGTCTCCGCCTTCGGGCTGAGGGGACGTCTTCTGACTGGCGCTCTCTGAAAAGACAACAGGAGGACGTCAGCTGTGTTCTGAGGAACATCAAAGAAGATTCATTTGAGTTGTTTACAGACAGAATTCCACTTTGTAAAAACCACAGAACAGGAGGCAAGAAACGTGGTGCTTCGTTCTTAACGAGCTCATGAATCTGATTCTCCGTCATCCCCGACGATCTTCTGTGATGTCATATAAATGTCTTGATATCAGCGGGTCGCTACACGAACCCGAGGACCTGACGCAACGGGGTCTTGGACTCACCTCTGCCGTCTCTGGGGAAGTACAGCAGCAGGATGTTGGTGCAGAAGTTGCTCAGGTTCTCGAGGGATTTCAGATGCTGCTGCAGTTTCCCGTTGGGCAGTTTGGACTTCAGGATGGGCGCCAAGTGTCCAAACACGTAGGCGTCCAGAGACGAAGGCCTGCAGATTCACAGCAGAGTTATCACAAATATCCAGAACCAGAACAAGTCAAAGCCAACTGCACCCAGCGGGTATCATGGGACCCTGACCTCTGTAGGGGAGGGTTCAGGTCACATGGGGGTCCTTAGTCCCCAACAGCCTTCAGTGTTACACCACTGACTGATGGACAAAGACTATTGGACGAGAGACGAGACCTCTGGATGTATTATTGGGTATAAATCTGGATGAACTTACGAGTCCCCGAAGAAGAACTTTTGTGAGCCGAGGCGCTGGGACAGCACGTTCATGCACTCTGCAGCATCCCGGTACAACTGTAACACACAACATGGGAGAAAGTACAGAACAGGGGAGGGTGGAAGTCAACATAATCATTTAGAATCTGAACTCAATGTCCACTAACAACCTTTGTCCAGGGATTCAAAAATGTCGCAGCCTTCAGGTAGAGTTTGTCTTCCTGGAACTGTGAATATGGACAGGAAGGTTCTTATCTAGCAGAGGGTTCCCTACACTGTATTTATGGCTCTTTATCTTGTCTTACCTTCAGTTTCATCACATAAAAAAAAAAAAAAAAAAAAAAGGCAACTTTTGCATCAAACTAATTTACTCATGAAACGGATCAAAGCCTAAGAATGAAGAGTCGAATCGTATCGTAATGGGAACCCTGTAACATGTGCAGGTATGCCTCAGCTGAGACGGCTGATGGTTGCCGGTTGTCATGGAAACCTGATCCAGGAGCTGCTCAGGTACTTTCCTCTGGACTAAATGTGGGACGGCGCAGCAGACTGGCAGTATGAAACAAATGCTGGATGTTTTTAGGACTCTTTCTTCTTTCCTGTAATTCGACCTTCAGCTGACAAGAACAAATAGTTCTTTAACGATGTTCCCCTGAACGCTGCCTGACCTCTGACCTCTTTCCAAAGTAGAAGGATCGTTTCAGACCAGTTTTCCAACAGAGAGTTTTCCTTTCCCTGTTAATCTGTTCCAACCACTTCACACATGGAAACCAAATCTCTGTACAAACTGGAAAAACGTCGAGCTGCTGCTTGCTCTGATGTCACTGCAGCAACAAAATTAAAGTCACATTTGTTTCCGTCACCACAAACCCACAGAAGAACACAAAGAACACGTTTCACTCTCAGCACCTCCATGTTTTGGGTTTTCATGGGAACATTTTTCTTCTCCCATGGCTTCTGTTTCCTATGTGGAAACTTTAACAGCAGGTTTCAGCGGCGAGCCGGTGTTCTGCTGCGTCCTCACCTCCTTCTCCAGCTCCTCTCCGGCCTCCAGGCTCTCGCTCCCTCGCAGCAGGCGCAGCTTCTCCAGCTGCCTGCGCTGCATTCGTCCGGGCAGGACGAAGTTCAGAGGGAACGGCATGTGCTCTGCGTACCAGCGGCGAGTCACGTCCACGTAGTTCTTCGGCTCGACCCAGAACGCGTAGATCTACGACAGACAAAATCCATCAACACGGGGGCAGCAGAACTTCTGTTCGGGTTCATGTGTTCGGTTCTTTCTTTCTCACCAGAGCAGGTCTGAGTTTCTCCTCCATCAGAGAGATGAAGGCCAGGCTGTCGGCTCCCTCCTTCGCTGACAGGTCGTAGTCTGCGTTATATTTCTGAAAAACACACAGAACACAGAAACAGGAACTGAGAACACAGCACAGGAGCTGGAGAACAAAGCGCAGGAGCTGGAGAACAAAGCACAGGAGCTAGAGAACGCACGACAAAAACTGGAGAACGCACGACAGAAACTGGAGAACGCACAACAAAAACTGGAGAACGCACGACAGGAAAACACAGCACAGAAACTGGAGAACACGACACAGGAACTAGAGAACACGTCACAGAAACTGGAGAACACAGCATAGAGACTGGAGAACACGTCACAGAAACTGGAGAACACGTCACAGAAACTGGAGAACACGTCACAGAAACTGGAGAACACGTCACAGAAACTGGAGAACACGTCACAGAGACTGGAGAACACAGCATAGAGACTGGAGAACACGTCACAGAAACTGGAGAACACGTCACAGAAACTGGAGAACACAGCATAGAGACTGGAGAACACAGCATAGAGACTGGAGAACACACGACAGAAACTGGAGAACACAGCATAGAGACTGGAGAACACACGACAGGAACTGGAGAACACAGCATAGAGACTGGAGAACACGTCGCAGGAGCTGCAGAACACGTCGCAGGAGCTGGAGAACGCACGACAAAAACTGGAGAACGCACGACAGGAAAACACAGCACAGGAACTGGAGAACACGACACAGGAACTAGAGAACACGTCACAGAAACTGAAGAACACAGCATAGAGACTGGAGAACACACGCCAGGAGCTGGAGAATGCACGACAAAAACTGGAGAACGCATGACAGAAACTGGAGAACATAGCACAGGAACTGGAGAACACTGCACAGGAACTGGAGAACACACGACGGAAACCGGAGAACACACGACGGAAACCGGAGAACCCGTCACAGAAACTTGAGAACACAGAGTTCAGAGTTTAAAGAGTTTAGTTAAGAAGGAGGAGGAGGAGCAGAAGGAGAAGGAGGAGGAGTTAAATTTGTGCAGCAGAGGGTGAAGGCTGCACTTTTCTTCTCAGAGTTTCTTCAGCAGCTCTCCTGTCGTTGTGGTTTCTCACTAAGCTACCGCAGCCTGGAGGCACCGAGCATGCTGGGTAATGTCTTCCAGCTGCCCATTAGCTGCCGAACGCTGGTGGGGGGGTCAGAGACTCCTCGGAGAGGAGGAGGAGGAGGTAGCAGCAGCTCTGCCATCATCATCACTGAAGCTCCTGCTTCACTGATAAAATACAGGAAAGGTTTTGTTTGATGAGGTGATGTCACATGACACCACCTCCCTGAGCAGTGAACATGTGGTTACCATGGTGGGGTGGGGTGGGGGGGGGGGTGCAGTGTGTATGATGTGCTAATCACTACCTCTTGTGTTCTTCCCACAGTGAGCTGGGTCTGCAGAGAATAGCTTCCTGTGTCTGTCTCTGTGGTCTGAGGCTCAGACAGCCGCCCAGGTGTTTGGACAGGTGTACCTGTTCAGCTGGTCCACCTTCAGACCAGTTCACCTCAGAAGGAAGACCGGAGGAGTCTCACATAGGGAACTTCCAAAAACTCAAAGACACTGGACTCAAACAACGAGACAAGCAGGACGCCACGATGGACACAAACAGAACCTGTCTCACTGTCTGTCTGTCTCATTAGGCTGGTTCCAGATGAGCCAGGCCTGTGCAGAATTCACCGGCGATCGCAGCGCAATGCATGCTGGTTAGTTTTGTGTCCGACTCGATCCCGACTTGCTCTGACGTCATGCACTAGTGGACAACGATAACCTCACGAGATCAACTGCAAAACCCAGGGCATGATGGGAAACGCCTGGCTGTCGCCTGATCAAAGAGCTGATTGGCTCTCAGTTTTGTCCACAAACACCACGTGTTGTACAAAATCCTCATTTTCTGTGTAGATAGATAGTTTAATTAGTATTTATTTAGATTTTTCCAGAATATAGTAAATGTTTGAGTCAGTGATTTATGAATTATGTTCTACTGGATGATGGTCGGAGGATTTGACTGTGAAAGATACTTTTGTTGTGTTTCTATTTATGGACTTTCTCTGTTGTTTAAATATATTTTCACAGCTCTCTGATCCTGGTCTGTTTGAGTTCATGGTGTCTTGTAAGGGCTCGGCATGCATGACCAAAATTTAACTCACTCATTCATTCATATATAGAATTTATGAAAACAAATTCATTAATAAATACAAATTCTAATAAAGCCTAAGTTCAACTTGATGACAGCGTCTGTCAGCCAGAGAAGAGGAATATGTTTTGTCCATAATTATATTTATTGTGAAGCCACAGAAAAGCTATTAAACACTAGTTTGACCTGAGTCTAATATATTCTGTGTCTCTCTGAAGGAAACTTGTGTCTGATCGTCCTCACTGCTGCTGTTCCTCTGTGATGCCTGTATGAAGCTGTGAGGACGTTGATTCACTAGTTACATTTCTTAAAGTATCATTGTTTTTCTGTAAACTCCACCAGAGACAGTTGATCTTTGACTCTCCTTAAACTACAGGCAGCCTACAGATGATCGAACAGGACGTAAATGTTTCCGTCACTTCCTGTATATTCTTTCAAGGCTGCTGGAAACTGTGCTGCCTGACTGCAGCTTTTTGTCAGCGCCCCCTGCTGCTGCCGCCTGATGTCGTCCACTTTCCAGGCAACAAGCAGTTCATCTCAAACGAGCCTACTGTCTGTCTGCCTGGCTGTCTCACTGTCTGTTTGCATGTCTCTCTGTCCCTTTATGAGGATTATCAGCTCTGTTGGAATGTGTCTCTGGCTGCAGCTTCCTGTTGTTTAATGAGTTTTTCCAGTCGGCTGCAGAGCTGGAAACACACACAGAGACACACACACAGAGACACACACACAGACAGACAGAGACACACTGACACACACACACACACACACAGACAGAGACACACACACACACACACACACACACACACACTGACAGACAGACAGAGACACACTGACACACACACACACACACACACACACACACACACACACACTGACACACACATACACACAGACAGAGACACACATACACACAGACAGAGACACACTGACACACACAGAGACACACTGACACACTGACACACACAGAGACAGAGAGACACACTGACACACACAGAGACAGAGAGACACACACACACTGACACAGAGACACACACACACACACACACACACACACACACACAGACAGACAGACAGACAGACAGACACACACACATAGAGACAGAGACAGAGAGAGACACACACACACACACACACACACACACACACACACACACACACACACTGACACAGAGACACACACACACACACACACACACACTGACACAGAGACACACACACACACACACACACACTGACACAGAGACACACACACACACTGACACAGAGACACACACACACACACACACTGACACAGAGACACACACACTGACACACACACACACACACACACACACACACACACACACACACACCCTGCGCCTGATTGGTCAGTTCTAATTTTCCGATCATTGATTGACATGTTGAAATATAAATAAATGGATAGTAAATATATGTTTTATATGTTGAAATGAGATTCTTTCCCCTTTAAATGTGGTGTGTGTATCGGCCTGATGCATGCTGGGAGGAAGGAGGTTACCTGTTTTCTGAGGTGGATGATGATGTCAGAGGGCCTGGATAGAGTCTCTTTCTGATTGGTCCTCAGAGTAGGAAGCGATCCTGTGGAAGCAGACGGACAGAAGATGAGCAGTTTGTGGAGCGTGGACGTGAATGTGTGCAGCATGATGGAGTCTGGTCTCACCGCTGGGACTCCTCCAGGGGTTGGACATCTTCTGGAGTTTGAGAGGAGCTCCTGCGAACTGAGCATACGCCTGCAGACAGAAAGCAGGTCAGAAAAACTACACTTACACTCCACAACAGAAACCTGAAAATCAAACCCGGTCCTCGGGGAGTCTGCAGGAGGACGCCGGACTCCATCTGTAGAGCCACGCCACCAGCATCAGGAAAACATTCAGAGCACCGTGAAGGTTTAAACAGTCTGAGAACAGCTGATTAATGCAACTAAACTAACCCTAAAACCAGTGTGGACCTGAACACTGAGGGACCTGAAGCCAAAACAAAAACTAGAGATCATGTAGTTACTAACTCAAAAAAAAACAGAAATAAAGGAAATGTCTGTAGCTGTAGTCTGTGGTGCAGGTTTACTGACACATTTTATAATAAACACTGAAACTCATCACACCATTAAACTGGAACCAACACACACTTTGGAAACTCACTGAAACTGAACCGAAAACTAAAGTTGAAAACTGAAGCAAAATAAAAAGGAATGAAAATGTAAAACTTCAGGTTTAGTGACCCAGAAAAGTCTGTATGGGCCGACAGATCAATGACCACCACGTGCCATCATCCCACAATGCAATGCACCAAATAAATGGAGGAGCTGCTGGCAGCTGGAACAGAATGAACGGAGACGGCGACCCTGCAGGACCAGAAGGCGTAAACATGGAGCAGGAAGTGATTCACTTCTTCTGGAAATAAAAAGTAAAAGCTTCATTCAACTTTTACAACCAAGAGTTTCCTCATAAATCTGCAGCCGTGAAGTCACCGACTGTTCCACTGACGTTACACGTC
>CM062199.1:432500-467500 GCA_031216445.1 Lateolabrax maculatus
ATCACATGAACACATGAGGTGATGAGGAGGCTGTAACCTTCATCACATGAACACATGAGGTGATGAGGAGGCTGTAACCTTCATCACATGAGGTGATGAGGAGGCTGTAACCTTCATCACATGAACACATGAAGCCATGAGGAGGCTGTAACCTTCATCACATGAACACATGAGGTGATGAGGAGGCTGTAACCTTCATCACATGAACACATGAGGTGATGAGGAGGCTGTAACCTTCATCACATGAACACATGAAGCGATGAGGAGGCTGTAACCTTCATCACATGAACACATGAGGTGATGAGGAGGCTGTAACCTTCATCACATGAACACATGAAGCCATGAGGAGGCTGTAACCTTCATCACATGAACACATGAGGTGATGAGGAGGCTGTAACCTTCATCACATGAACACATGAGGTGATGAGGAGGCTGTAACCTTCATCACATGAACACATGAGGTGATGAGGAGGCTGTAACCTTCATCACATGAACACATGAAGCGATGAGGAGGCTGTAACCTTCATCACATGAACACATGAGGTGATGAGGAGGCTGTAACCTTCATCACATGAACACATGAAGCGATGAGGAGGCTGTAACCTTCATCACATGAGGTGATGAGGAGGCTGTAACCTTCATCACATGAACACATGAAGCGATGAGGAGGCTGTAACCTTCATCACATGAACACATGAGGTGATGAGGAGGCTGTAACCTTCATCACATGAACACATGAATTTGAGGACAAAAGATTGGAAACCTGTTGTGTTGCATTGTATAAGATTATCGTGTGTTTGGTTTAATGGAAATATTTAAGTACAAGTACCTCAGAGTTGTATTTAGATACTTGTAGTAGTTGCAACTCAACAGAGCTGTAGACTTTTTAGCTGTTTGCTTAAGGAGGTAAAAGAAATTAAATCAAACTCTGTGTACCTTACTGAATTACATAGCATCATATTACTTTGCATCGCGTCAAATCATGTGTTGAACCAAAGGGGTGAATCGTATCGTGTCGCACTGAAGGGTTGTTTCATAAATATCTTTAACCTATCGGCCTTAGTGATGGAGAGGCACATCGTCTCAGGCTGCTGTGTCGTGATGCTGCTGTCTCCCAGCATATCCGGCCTGCCACCAACCAAACTCTGTACACTTTACTTAATATTTAAAGAAAATCGCGTTTATTTGCTTATTTAACTTTTCATTTCTATTTTCTTTAAGTTTAATCTCAGTACAGTAAGCTCTACTTCTCTCTCTAACAGGCCTGTATTAAACAGTTTGTGGTCTGAATACATCGTCTCTCCTCTTCTGCCTTACTGTCTTCAGTCCTGTTTCAAACTGAACATGTTGAAAGAACTTCTCACTTCCCCGTTTTTTGTGTTTTGTCGTTTTTTGTGTCTGTAGTGTTAAATTGTGAACCTTGTGTCTGGTTTCCAGTAATTTCTGCCATATTTCAACACACTTTATAATGAAAATGTTTTCACTGTGGGACTAAAGCGGAAGTAAAAAACAGATTAAAATAGCGTCAAATGGTGTTCCTATTTTTTGTTGTCCTCTGAAATTAAAACAGGAACGCTCAAATCACTTATTTGAAATTAAATGAATTTAATTTACATGGCACCTTTTTCACAAAAGCACAAGACAAAGCTCTTCATATAATATAATAAATTACAAAAAAGAAATAGAAATAACCAGAATTAATACAAAATAAAAGATAATGTATTCATAATTAGTACAAACAACAGACACAAAATTCTGCTTCTTCGATAAACAGTCAAATGTACCAGATTGTGTCCATAACAACTTTAAGTGAACTATAAGTCCCAGAATGCATTGCTGTAAGATAGCTTTTGTGCAGAGTCTATTTCTGATAAATCTCTGGTGTCACAGCTGTGCATGGAGGCATCTCCATAGCAACAGCTACTGACACTTCCTGCAACAGCCTTCCAGGCCGATAGCTGACAGACACCACAGACGGACTCCTGTGACGTCCCGTCCTCATGGTGTCGGATGGATCCGGTTTAATGGGGGTCTGTGGGTCTGGCTTCAGGCTCTGCAGACCACTGAACTGTAGATGATGCCGTCCTCTGCCTCCTCCACTGGTCTAAAGAAAACCAACAACAGACTGATGGATGAAACGAACCAGAACCCACAAGAGAAACAGAAGCTCCACAAAGATTAGATTTAAAAGGAGCTCAGTGATCCAACTGATCACCCTGCAGACAAACCTGCTGATACCTCAGAGATTAGGAGCTCACTGATGGTTTATGAAATGTGAAATCATGACTTGTACCAACTAACTGCAGGCAATGAAGAGAGCACAATATAACACATTAGATCTGAGGAAAGCCAGTGGCTTATAGAGTGGAAGTGGTCTCCTCATCCATCCTGACCATGATTGTGTAAAGTCCTGAATTACCACAGAGGAAGCAGACGTAAATCAGTTCAAACTCCTCCTCCTCCTGGCTCAGGTAAAAGTGAACTGAATATTCCTGTTTCCAAGTTTCCTTCAGTCTCTCAGTGATCCGTGACAGTTGTCTGTCCGTCCATGTGGACCAGCAGACAGCATCTGCATCTGCATCTGCATCTTTTTGTTGCAAAATAATAATGACTAAAACTTTAAGCAACTCTTTTTAACATTGCTTCCTCCTATAGTTTCTACCTAAGAATTATTTTTTGCATCTCATCTTTTTAATTTAAATGTTATAATTCTTTGCTTTTATGTAAAGCACTACTTTGATTTCAAAGTTAGAAAACCTGCTAATTGAATGCCTGCTGGACATGTACACCCTAAAACAGCGTCAGTGTTATTTTAACTCCTGGATCAAAGCAACCCTGTTCTGTTGGGTGGTTTTCTATTCACGTGTTCTGGGTAAAATGAAGTTAACCCACTATTGTGTCGGTGCCTTATTGACCATCCATTTATAACCCTGCGTTTCAGTCTTACACACACACACACACACACGTTGAACAGACATATAAGGCGCACGACCCTCAGTCCTCGGTACCTGGCCTGGTTCTTGTGTCTGAACTGGACGGAGGAGTAGTTGACGTCCTCCTCGGCTCGGCTGGTTTCCTGGTCCTGACGCCCCCCCTCCGGCTCACCGGGTGGCAGGATGCTGCTGTAGATGGTGTCGGGCTGCTGGAAACCACAGTCAGCAAGAAATGAAGAAAGACAGGAAGAGATGAGGAAAGAGACACATTTTTAAAGTCTATTTAAACAGTCGGAGGTGGATTAACATTTATGAACCATCAGCCGGACACGTGAGGTCAACATGTACTCACCCTTTAATATAAACTCAAGGCTTGGAAGGTTCCTGAACTCAGGCTGCTGAAACAAACTCTAAATTAAGTCATTAAACCCATTAATGATGAATGTCAAAGCACACTGAGGAGCAGCAGCAACATTCAGGATCCCTTTAGTCTGTTTCTTGTCTATTTACCTCACAAAGTTGCTTTTTTTTGCCAGGGAACTCCCTACTCCTACTTTGTTAGGAGTGTTCCTGTTATGAAACCATAAAGAACAATGAAAATACACTATTGCTCAAAGGTTTGGGTTCACTTAGAAATTTCCTTATTTTTTAAAGAAAAGTTCACTTTTTTCCATTAGAATAACATTAAATTGATCAGAAATACAGTTTAGACATTGTTAATGTGGTAAATGACTATTACAGTTTAATGGAATATCTACACATGCATACAGAGGCCCGTTTTCAGCAGCCATCCTGTGTTTCAATGGCACATTGTGTTGGCTAATCCAGGTTTATCCAGTTAAAATGCTCACTGATCGTTAGAAAACGCTTGTGCAATAATGATACCGCAGCTGATGAGTGTTGCTGATTAAAGATCAGTCTCTTCTAGTTCTGAGAAATTAAATTGTAAAAGAACAGTGTGAACTACTCCGCTCAGAGGACAGCAAAAACTGTCTTCAACCATAACAGAAAGATAAGTGTGAGGCCTCAGTGAGGTCAAGCAGCTTCATTAAATGGTATCTGCAAAACACCAGTCCAGATTAAGATGGCAAAAGAAAACGGACAGAGGAAGGTTGGGAAAAAAAGTTTGAGGTGTTTGGATCCTAATGAACTTCTGTGAAACGCAGAACAAACAAGAAAATGCTGGAGGGAATGTGATGGTCTGGGCTACGACAGGATAATAAGCCAATGCACAGCTCCAAACTATGCAAGAAGTATTTAGGGAAGAAGCAGTCAGCTGGTGTTCTGTCTATAACGGGGGGGGGGGGGGGGGACCTGCCGACCGTTTGGTCCTGCACCAAGTGCCCATCAAGCCAGCCCAACCTGTGGGAGGTGCTTCAGGTTCTTCAGATGACTCCAACAAACAGACAGACAGAATGCCAAAGGTTGAATATTGCCAAAGCAAATGGAGGATAAAATCATTTCAAATGAAAATCATTATTTCTAACCTTGTCAATGCCTTGACTATGTTTTCTATTCGTTTGATGAATAAAAAGACCCCAAACCTTTAAGCGGTAGTGTATATCTTCATCCCCTCCACATCCTCATCTTCACTTATATAAAGGACAACGTGAGCAGGAATAAAACATCCCATTAGTAACTCACCTTCCTTTCCACCTCACCTCCCACAGCTCTCTGATCCTTATCTGCTGCTCGCTTCCTGCAAACACAGCAAGACGACGGCAGAAACAAGGCGTCAGAAGCTAAATACAGACAACAAACACGTAGGAAGGAAAGAAAGGAAGGAAGGGAAGGAAAGGAAGACATAGAAGGCACAATGGTGATGTTTAAAAATCCTGCATTTAACTGGTGATATATTAAATAATTATGATTTAGCAGCTCATGAGTACAAGAAAAAAACAAGAAAAGCTCATAATTACACAATCCATACCTCATTATTAACTGGACTGTGTAATTATATTATCTATGATATTTTCGCTGAATAATGAGATGTTTTTTATTATTACAAGATACAAACTGTTCAGTGTGTGTTTCTGTGTGAAACAGATAAATATTGAACATGTAAATAATATATTAGGTAGCTGACAGCCTTGTCTGCTAAGAGGAAGCACCAGCTGGGTCAAGCAAACTTCAAGGAATCTTTATTATTGGCTTCACAGTTTGTCTTGAGTTAGTTGAACGGTGATAATGTCCTCTGAGGTGTTAGGGTTAGGGTTAGCCTTAAACCTGCATTCTGTCCAATGGCCAGCAGAGGGCGACTCCACACAAAAAACTTCACCAAAAAGCGGCGAACTCCAGGCTTCATAGCGGCCGTTTACAAACCAATGGGTGGTGTGACGGCGGCTACAAGCAAGTGCACCAGCGTTGGCTAATCTAAAAATTGCTGCACTCCTACAAACAACTATAAAAGATATACGTAAAAATAAGATGAAGTACTACTTGATATTTTAGACAGTATAATGTTTAGCAATCCTTCATAATATCTGAATTTAATTAATATTTGGCATGTAACTCAATCTGTAAAGTAACTGCAGTCAGATGCATGTAGTGGAGTATAGGACAGCAGCAGAAAGGCAGTCAGGTGTATAAAGTACCTTTTGATGATGCAGAGGACAATAATGACAGTGAGCAGAGCCAGCAGGACACCAAACACCACACCAACTATCAGAGGCAGATTTTCAGACGCTCCTGTAAAACACATGAGAGGACAGATAAACTGCTGAATCATTTACGGTCAATAAACATCAGGAAGTGTGGCACTCAACACATCAACACATACCAGACTCAGCACAGAAACCAGGCACTTTATACCCAGAGGAAGAAAACCTGGACACCAAACTGACAAAACCTTCACTTTCAGTTCCTTTCACTGTCAGTTTTTATAGAACTACGACCATACTACGGGGCAAACTGATAGCACACTGGCAACTGCTATCGGTCCATCTCAAAGTCAGATTCACTAAAGACATTGCACTAATGATACCACAGCAAACACGCCCATAAAGCTGAGTGTAGTTTTCCCTTGTTTTGTGTCAGAACTGGGAGCCAGTTGTGACTGAATGGCTGCCGTACACTCACCTGGTTGGACAGGTTGAGGCTGTGGTTTCATGCCAATTCTGACCCCTTTTCTGCTATTGCCTATAACTTTAAGTTGGTTTTTCGTCATCTTTTGAGTTTAAAAGGAATTACGGAACCGTTTTTGTCAACGTCTGTAACTAGGGGTGGGCAATATAAAACAATATCACGATATTTCAGGGTATTTTTGCGATTATGAGATTCTTAACGAATTGACACTAAAAAATAAAATATTAAATAATATGTTAAAAAACAGTTGCAACAAAATAAGTGTTATATTTTTTTATGTCAGCATTAAGGTAACTAATATTCTGTAAAAACTAAACAAATATGATCTCTCAGTTCTTTATAGGGCCGACCCGAATGCAACCGCCATGCCAATTGACGTCCAAATCACTATTTGACTATTTGATAGAATAGATCATAGACTGACAGAGAATGGATCGTAGACTGACAGAGTATAGATCGTAGACTGACAGAGAACGGATCGTAGATCGTAGACTGACAGAGAATAGATCGTAGATCGTAGACTGACAGAGAATAGATTGTAGACTGACTCCACAGAGCTGTGCCCATCCTATAGCAACTGCAACTTTCCACCAAGCAGCAACCTCTGGGTCTGAAAACTGGAGCCACAGCTGAAGGTCCTTAAACCTGCGTTCTCTCTAACAGCCAGCAGGGGGCGACTCCACCGACTGCTAACAGAAGTCAGATTGTATAGAAGTCAATGAAAAAATGAGCCGACTTCTCACCTGATTTATTACCTCAGGAAACATTTTCCTAATGAGTTTATGGTCAGTTGCTGGTTTCAAGTCTTCTTCAGTACAGCAGGATGTTCATTTAGTAAAATATGGTCCAGTTTAGAGGAAAATAGATGATAAAGCATTGTGAAGTTGTGTGTGTGTAAATCCATGCATAGATGCATTAGTGTATGTGGTCACAGCTATTGCGAATTCGCGCTTGTTTGTACAATAAATGGTTCAAAGTTTCAACAAGTTTCTGTGCTAAAAATACAGCATATTATTGGAAATAATGTTGGACGATGTTTGTCTAACATGCCTGCCCTCAGCGTCACCTTCACCTGCTGCCATGATCAGTGGAAAGTTGTGACAGTCCCTATTAACCACCAACTCTCTGAACACACTAATAATTATCACTCTAACTGGCTTTGTTTGTGAAGTGGACTGTTTTTTTTGCAGCGAGGCTCATTTGGATAGAAAGGGGCCAGTTTAGCAGCACATGTATGCATATTACCTAAATAAATGTGTTAATTTAAGTGCGCAATCATATAAATCCACCCCTAACATCTGTGAATGGCTGCAGTGGCATTTAAAGTGGCTCTAATCAACATTTTATATTGCAGTACCAATGGATCACATAACTACTTGTATGTTACAGGTGTGCTGAAAGAATCGTCTCCTCTGCATCTCTGTGGAGCTTTTTTGGATTTGAGTTCCTACTTCTGATGCACATTTCCGGTCTACTTCAGTCTCAGCTGTTTTAAGTTAAAAAGCTGTAAAAAAGTTGCTGAAGACGAACAGCAGACAGACTTTTAACAGAGCAGATATTCCCCTCAGGAGAAGGTGGAGACCAAACACAGAGCTAACAGAGAGAATACCTGACTCAACACGAGTCCACAGGAAGCATCTTGTTGCTGCTGGATGTGGAAATAAGCAGCTGGTTGCTAACAAGTTAGCATCACCTACTGTATAATATAATACTGCATGTCAGATGTTGTTTTAACAGACCTGCAGGTTTAAACCGATCGATCAAAGAACATTTTCAGACAGGAAGTCATCTATATTGTCACACAGGAGTTCAGAACAAACAAACCTTCATCTTCAGCCTCGTCTTCAGCCTCCACACGCAGGCTGTACGGCGGGGAGATCATGCTGGGTTTGGTCTTGACACCACAGGTGTAGTTCCCAGAATCCTCTGCGGTCAGAGGGCTGAGCTGGAGGGCGGGGCCAGACTCTGAGAGGGCGCGACCATCTCTGAACCAGGTGACCTCCAGTTGGTGGAAAGTACAGGGTGCAGTGCAGAACAGTGTGATGTTTTCCCCTCTTCTCATCTGTCTGTCACCACTGGAGCTGTTTATAGCCACTGGAGTCTCGTCTAAAATACATTTTAAATGTTAATTTTCCTTGAATTACATTTATTCTTTGATTATGAATAGGATTTTAGATTTGTCAGAACTGATGATCCCCATTCTTTACTTTTTACCCTTGATTTGCTGCATTTAGCTGCACTTAGCTTTGGGAGCACAGTCACATTGACATTTTTATTGGAGAACAGTCACTAGAAGAATCCAGGTGAGATTTAAGACTTTCCGTCACATATCTGAGTCTCTGTTGGTCAGGTCACAAATCTGATTTACAGGCATTCTTTGTTTTCTGGGCTGCATGTAAATTAGTTGCACTCGCTACATGAAGTGTAAATGGAGTCTAACCATAGATGTATACACTAAGCCCGACCCTAAGCCTGTTTATACAGTATATCTATGGAGTGACAGTCTACAGCCATGCCAACATGTTGATGTTCAACAGGTATAATGTTCACCATCTTCATCATCTTCGTCACGCTAACATTAGCAGTAAACACAGTGCAGCTGAGGCTGATGATGTTGGACACATCAACATGTTGACCTGATGATGAAGAGTCAGAGGATCAATAAAATTATTGCAGTTCATCCTGAGGGGAACATGAACGTCAGAACAAAGTGATGGAAGCCCATGTTGGATATTAACAGGTTCATTTTAAAGAAAGTGTTAATAATGTACCTGAACCAGAAAATGCCAGTCTGGTTCTTGCAGGAACTAAAACTTTCTGTTGAACCCACTTCTCATGTTGTAGAACCTAAAACCTTTTCTAATCTTTTCTCAAAAAACAAAGAACCTACTGCACAGGTCTGGGCTTCAGGATTAAACATTAATGCTCAGTAATATTAATGTAACTGTACAATCGCTTACCAGTGACTGTGACTTTCACTCCTGATGGGCCTGTAAAATGTCCTTTGACGTCATCACTCTCTATTCTGAAGCGAAGAGTAGCGTTGTCTCGCTGCTGTACATCTGTGATCTGTAAAGTGCAGTTTCCCTTCAGGTCTCCCAGGTATTTGTAACGAGGGTTGTTGCTCGCTGAATTGCTGTCGTACACAGACGGGGTGGAGCCCTGACATATTGCATGGTTCTGGCACCAGACGACTCTGATGACCTTCATGAAACCTCCTCTTCCATCTGGAACTGGTGTGAAGGTGCAGGGGAGGGTGACAGTCGATCCCTCTACAGCACAAACAGGAGGTGGATAGTTCACCCCCACACCCACAGCACCTGGAGAAACACACGGTTGGAGAAAATGACAAATCAGAAGTCAGTGTCTCTGTACATACATACATACATATATATGTATGTATGGATGTGTGTGGTTGAGTATGTACTGTATATATCTGGAAGGCTCCCTGCGTTATTTTCTTTTCTACCGCCCTGCCTCCGACTGGCCTATCCTGATGTTGTCAGCCTAACCCTAGCACCAGCCACAGCGGACTCGTCAGTACCGACAGTTTGCTCAGTCGCAGTCTTCCAGCACAGTAGAAGTTCATGACGGCTCTGTGGAATCTGCTCTTTTCCTCTTTTTTGTTTGTTTGTATGTAGTCAAGTTTTCTACATACATATTTTTATACATGAATGTGAGGTTGTTAACTGTGAATGTGTGGCTGTTTTTTGCTCCCGTGTTACATCACGTCAGCTGGATTCTTCTACTCTTCTTCTCTCACGTTTGTTCTGAATACAGTGAAGAGTTAATGACAAACAGACGATTTGGGTGCATGTGTGAAGGAAAGTTCACTGCACAAAGCTTCCTGCATTGTCTGATGTTGAAGCTTTTTCTTTTTTATTCCACCTGAACACAAAATGTTCTTGTTCCGAATAAAGAAAAAAAGATATGTCTGTGTCCTGTGCTGTTAATTTCACCAGGACACAGACAATAAGTAAAAACATAAGGAGTGTGAGGTAATCAGTGTTCATAAAGGGAAGTGAGAATATATAGAGGAGATAAGATTAACTCCGATCTTTTACCGTAAAAGCATCAATTTATTAATTATTATCCTATTGGACTTTTACTAGTGACGCAGTGATGTGAAAGCAGCTTTTATTCTATTAACTTTACAGGGACACAAAGAGAGAAAAACTCCTGCAGATGTGTTAAATCTTCCAAGCCTTCTGACAATCCAAGCGTCTCAGAATTACACTGGTCTTCACTGACAGGACATGAGAGGCTTCAGTCTTACCTGCCAGCAGGAATATGAAGCCCCACAGAATCCTTGTGGCCAAAACTGGCATCCTTACAGGGTTTTGGAGAGAGTCTTTGGGTTTCTTCTCCCGTCAGAAAAGTGAGCTGAGTGTGAGCTGACCGCCCGACTGGCAGATTGTGAAATGATGCAGGAAACGTATTGAGGTCATTTTCTGACTTCCTCCTTTTCCCCTTTTTATCAGAGAACTCTTCTTGTCAACTTCATTACAGCCTCACTGCTTTTACTGTCACCTTCCTAATAACAAACATCCACATATCACACATCATCATCATCATCATCATCATCACACTCTGAGAAGAAGCCAATTATAACCCAGTGCCAGTCAACTCATTTATTAACTAATCAGCTGACGGGATCAGACGGGGACTGATTTTCTATAAAACTGAACTATGTGTGTGTGTGGGGGGGGGGGGGGGGGGAGGGGAGGGGCTAATTGCTCCAGAGCAGGTTATGTTCCAGATAACAGATCAATGCTTATGACATCACCGCCCACTGACCGATCAGAGGTCCCGAGAAGCTCGGTGGGGATCGGGTGGGTCTCTGAAGAGGTGAGGAGTGTTGATTTATTCAGGAAAGCCATGAACATACTTCATACTGTCAATCCTATGTATACGTATGTGCAATGAATGACCAGAACGGCAAGCAGCCACAGACTGAGGATCTACTGATCACATCTGTATGATCACGTGTTCTGATCAGTAAACTTGATGACAGACTTTGATCAATATCTGATGGATGAGTTCACGATCTGAGGCGTGTTTCTGAAAATAAAGGTATTCGTCCACAGTTTTGAACCTGTTTGTTCATTTTTTGTTCTTAATAATGTTGAAATACCAAAAATCATTTTTAAAGGGGCACAAGGCGACGTCCTCGTCTGTTGCCTAGCAACAGTGTTTTCACCACTGACCACTACGGGCCTATCATGTCCTAACTTCCCATGTTGAAAATAGACTTCACAACTTTCGTGTGCTGAAGGAAAGAAAAATAACTTTTCATCATGTTGACACGTTGACTGTGAAGCCCTTTCAGATACATGTGACTCACACTTTGATTATCAGTGGTGATCAATGGTGAATATAGAATTTTAATTTATTTAAACTTATATTATTATTATTATTATTATTATTATTATTATTATTATTATTATTATTATTATCTCTTATAAAACACCAACCCAATAATCACAAATAATCACCTGATAGAAACCTGATACTTTCTGATAAATATTGTTGCGTTTAACAATAATGAAGTCTTGTTTCTTTCTTTACTAGAAAAAATACTTTTACTGCATATCTCTGACTGACCAGCAGTTCTGGCGTCTTTTTAATCTTTTCATTTTCTGTAGATACAAACAGCAAACATCGTCATTAAGTTACTCTGCTGTTGCGCAGACACAAGTGTACTTAAACTTTATATTGATAAAAAATATGTGTTGGCTGTACTTCTGACGGCGTTTCTTCGCTCTGATTGGTTGATAACGAGGTTCCAGACTAAAATGCATTTATAAATTAGTCTGCCGATGGCAGGCTAATGGGCAAGAACAGTTTCCCTTCCAGGAGTTAAATGAAACACTGAAGTGTTTTTGGACACAATAAGGAGCTCCTGCAGCAACATGATGTGTTCCACCGATGAACATCACGTATCAGTTTTTCTGATATTTACATCACCTGGTGGAGAAAACACCTCACTACACTTTGGATTTCTGTGCGTTTTTGTCTCTAAATCTGCACTGACAGCATTAAAAAAAAAAGTGAATAAAATAATTATAGTTATTTCATATATAGACTTTACAAAGGCTTGAAGGAAAATAGTTGAGGTTGATATTTTAGGAAAACAGCACTTTGTGAATAAAAAAATCTGAATTTTTTTACAATTTAATACATTTTGTTTTTTTTTATTCAAAATATAGTTGATACGCAGATTCAAAATGTTGAAAAATAACATCTGACCAAAGTGAGCAGTTGATAAAATTGTGAATATGATGGAGAGGAATGAGAGGATGTGGTTAGGAGCGGAGGGTGAGCTGAGAAACGTGGGGGTTGGGGGGGCTGGTGGGACGTGTGAAGAACCTGTTGGATCAGGTTTAGCTCTTCAGCCCAGCCGGTGCTCCTCCCTGTCCCCTGCCCTGAAGCCTCTCTCCTGTCACTCGGGAGGCCCTTGGTGTCCCTGCTGATCCAGGGCGTGTTGTTGGATAAACATGTTTGGGCTGAAACAACATTGTCCACATACCGTAAAGGTTGATGTATCCTGTGATTCAGTGTGTGAGCCCCTCGAAGTCCTCACCATGTGGCCCAGTTTGTGGCCTCAAAACAGCCGCTCAACGTCTGGTGTGCCACCGGCGACCATCTCCTGACCGTCCTGGTGGGCGCAGGCTGCCTCTGGACAGGGGCGTGGACCAGGTAGTGATCAGACCTGCCGCGTGGGGGAGGGGCTGTGGAGCTGCAGGCTTCTTTGACGTCAGCATACAGCAAATTCTGTGTTTTATGGTCACAAATGAAGTGTTAACACTGAACACAGTTGCAGGAAGTTGAGTTTGAAGAGTGGAAGTTAGAAGAGCTAAAGAAAGGATGTGAAAGCTATCAAACAGCTGAACTACTGAGATAAAGTACAAAGGTTTAAAGTTTGAATGGATTTTCTAACTGAACGAATGAATGAGTTGAAGGACGCGCACTAATGAAGTCCACAAGATCCTCTTTAAGACACTGGAAGGTGAAGAACATGGAGGTGTTAAAGGTTTAGCAGATGAACTGCACCCCCTCTCAATGAAGATCTGAAGGATAAAACCACAACACTTCAGCTCAGGCTCTTACACCCCATTTACACCTGGCATTAACATGCCATCTGGATCTTGATCTGTTATACATAGGTATATGTTAATGCAGGCGTAAATGCACTGCGTACAGTGTGACCACATTCAAGAAGTCAGCAGGTTTAAAAGTCACCTGACTCACCTGAGCTAACCCTTCCCAGAGAAAGCTACAGGGAGAAGCAGCAGCTACTCTGGGGGAGCGTACATATGTTCCCAAGGTCCAACGTTCCCCAGCTCAAAAATCCCTTAATATGATTTTAAGTAGACTGTGTGGAGAGCAATAATAAGGAAAGCATTCGGAAAGTCAGAGAAGTAAATGTTCGGTGTAGCTGCCTAATTGTCTACGAACATTTTTGTGTGATTCAAACATCTATCAAACATATAGCTGTGAAGGAATTTTCCTTCTTGTATGTTAAACTTCCCTCTTGTAGGTTAAAGGTAACTTAGGACAGAGCTTCACAGGTCAGGTCACCTGTCTGTCTCTGTTCACCTGTCTCACTCTGTTCACCTGTCTGTCTCTGTTCACCTGTCTCACTCTGTTCACCTGTCTGTCTCTGTTCACCTGTCTGTCTCTGTGTGTCCACCGGTGTTGTGGCCAGGTAGCGAGTCTGTTTCTGTGGCTCGTTGCCGTGCATAATCTCTGTTATACAGTTCACTGGATAAGGGTTGAAGGGTTTTTCACCCTTAATCTTTTGAGAGGGGCATAACTAACTAATAACCAGCCTGACAATGTTAATGACGTCACCTGTCCGAGCAGGTTGAGCCAGCCAATCAGCACCGACCTGCTCACATCTGCTCCTGATACAAATCACTGCTCCCACACTCTACCCGAAGCCCCTCACACACAGCTAAGTACAAACTTCAAACTTTTTACCCAATTATGTTTGTATAATTAATGCATAAAACATGTTTTAAATACATTCAGTACTACAGGCCACAGCTCCACCTGCTGTTTGGAGCAGGGAATGAAGACTGATGACACAAAGTTTATACTGAGACACAGACTTTAATTCTGCTTCCTATCCTTTAACTCACCAATAAAGACACAAAATACAAGAACAAAAAGTGTTTGGAAAAGATTTTAAATTAGTTTAGAGAAAACGTCTCAGATGTTTCCTGCCACCCCAGGAGGTCCCTTTGTCGATAGTGAAAGGTGCCTGCTATATAAAAATTATATATTATTCAAAAAGCTCCTTTAATTTGACAAACCATCTAAAACCCCCAAAATATACAGTTTACAATAAAATGACTAAAAGGATTAATGGATGAATCGACTGATCGGAGCAGCTCTAATGAATTTATCATGAGAACAGGTGCACACGGGGGAAAGGTTGAGTTTGTATTAAATGTGACCTGCTGAGGTGTGTAGACGTCATAACAGCAGAGCAGCCTCATGTGTTCTCCTTTATCTTCTGTTGAACCGACACTGTGGGACTGGAAGTTTGATCAGGGATGGACTGGGAATGAACAAAGGCTCAGAGTGCCCGCCGACCCTTCTATTAATCTTCCATACGTGGCTAAACGTACCTGTTGAAGGTGTGGTCTTGCTAAACAGAGAGCCGTTACCTCCTTCAGCTCTGGATGAGGACTAAGGAAGACCAATGCCAATGGCCCCTTCCCTGCATCCTACCCCCGTACTGCCGGCGCCCTTGCTCGGACCACGCCCACCTTTGATCTCGGCCTTCATTGTGATCTCGACGACAGACCTGTACAGTTTCTGGACTGCATCTCCCACCTGTCCACAGACACAAACACCTGGAAAAGTACTCCTGCTACAATACACACACATTTGTTCCTCTATCCCCGTGGGGACAGCCATTGACATAATGCATTCCTCAGCCCCTCACCCTAACCTTCACCATCACAACTGAATGCCTGACCTTAACCCAACTGTAACCTGAACCCTAAAACCAAGTCTTGGTCTTGGTCTTGGCAGCCCTGGCTACCCGTGGGGACCTCACGAGTCCCAGTGGGTTAGTGTGCAGTCGGGTTACATAAAAACAAGGTACACACACACAGTATATATTTATCCAAATATTTATTTCCCAGCAGCATCATTTAAAAAGATGTATACTTTGTGTTGCATCTGCCCCAGATGTTAAACTCCCGGCCAATCAATCATTGAGTATGATTACTAATTGATTTTAATGGATGGATTGATGGATTTCTTGTAGAGATAAACAGTCCCGCTGATGTATCGCTCCTCCTGCTGCATGACTTTGACTCTCTCAGGACTCAGATGTGGGTCCTCCATGTATCTGTCTGTCTTTTTGATTCCTACTGGACTCCACAGTCCCTCCTCCTCCATCAGCTGCAGCTCTCTCTCCAGATCCTCCCTGTATTTGTTTGCTGGGGTTCCTCTGTGGTCGCCTCTCGCCATGCAGACAAAACCTCCTGCAGATAACACACAACTTTTTCAGTTACACTAGATGGACAACAATCACATGTAGGAGGGTGGGGGGCCTTTTACATCTCATTGTCCGGGGGTCCGTTTTCTGATAATTGTTCAAAGGCTCTAGGACATTTGAAATGACAAAAATCAACTACATATTGATATTATTTCATGTTAAAATATTTAAGTTCAAATTTAAATTCCAATCTTTTTTCTAATTTTGCTCATTTTACATGAAACCCCCTTCTTTGAATCATTGCCCCTGCTTACCGGGTGCGGCAGCGTCGCAGAGTTCCCTGACAACACTGACCGGTGCAAAACCAGCATCCAGACCACCGACGATCATCACTACATCAAACGATCCTGAAACCAGGAGAAGAGCCAGGTTCACTTTTAACTGTCAAAGGTTGTTTTCCTTCTTTACTGTCTCCTGCGTCTCCTGTGTCCTCTTTATAGAATCAGAGTTGAGACATGTTTCTGAAGCGTACCAGTCCCTGCAGGCAGTGGTTCTGTTCCCAGTAAGGCCAGTCTGAGGTCCCGATAGAGGCCGGTCTCAGCAGCTAGTTTCAGCATGCCTTTACTGCCGTCCACTCCCTCAAAGTGCCTGAAGCCCAGTTCAACCATCTACACACAAGAAGAAGAGCAGCAATATTAACGCTGAACCAGAGGACTCCTCAGAACATGGAGACATTCTCTGCTCCGTCATTTCCTGCACAAGCTCCTGGAAAAAATTCTGTAATGTGGATTTCATTATAGTTTACATTTCACCAGGAGCACCAGGATGGATCTGCTCTATTAAACAAGCAGACTTATAATAAACATTTTATGCAGATGACTAAGAGTGTCTCTACTAAGTATATATCAAGATTACAATCTGCTTTCTTCAGACTTCTCTGTAGAATGAATGTTTTTTTCTGGAGGACCCATGTCCCTGCCATCCACACACCCAGTGTACCATCCTGAAACTAAGAATACTATCCTATACTTTGCACCTTATAAACAGAATGAATTACAGACAATTTACACTTGAATGTCTCATCCCACTTTTAACATTTGCTGTACTCTCTTGCAAAAGAGATTTTGATCTCAGTGAGGCTACCTGATTAAATAAAAGGTCATACAGGTGAGAGACAGATGAAGACAAATGGGGCTGGAGAGGAATTTCCTTCAGATTTGATACTTTGAAAACAGACAGTTTAAAGTTCTCACCAGTTTAGCGACCCCTCCAGTCCCACAGGCGACGTCCAGAACCAGAGCTTCTCCAGGGCTCCCAGAGAAGTTCTCAGACAGGTAGCTTACTGCCAGGTCTGGTGCTCTGTAGCTCATCAGGGTGTGATCCTGTGTCAAACATGAGTTCACTTGTCAAACCTGATACAGATCTTCAGCAGTGTCAAGCAGAAACTGAACACTGCTGTCTTGTCCAACATCTTCACAGCCAAATATTTTTCTCAGGAGTTGGTGGACTGAAGCAGGGTTACAGGTTAAAGGTTGGGCTTGGGGGTCATTGGGGGCAGAAAACAGCTGGAAAATCCATCTGATATGTTGTTCACCAGCTGCTCTCTAACTGTGTGTGTCTGCTGTTTGATGCTGAGCAGCTCGTGGACGGCGGGTTTATCAAGAACCAACTGAGACTTAACCAAAGGTAGGAGCTGAAAGAGGCTAAACAGCTCTGTGGAGCTGCAGAGGTGGATAACGATGTTACAGATTTTTAAATTACTGATCGCTGGAGCTTTAAGTCCCCATCGATCCTGAGCAGAACCCGGGTTCTTTAAACTGACCTTTTCGTAGTTTTCTGCCCAGCTGTCGTAGAACTCGACTCGATCTTTTGGATCAGGACTCCTGCAGGACTGAAACGTGACCCTTGCATCGTCTGCAGCTCTGCAGGAGTCTGACATGATGGGAGATGACTGGAAACCTGCTGGAGGAAGGGGACCGGCCATGATTCATGAGGTAAAAAGTACATAAAGTCACTTCACAGGAGCAGTTATTTTTCACATGGCCTCCTGTGCTGACGACTGAAGCAGCTACATTTATATATGTTTAGGCCTGATAGATGTTTTTATTCAACAGCTATAATCTAGTGAAAATGTGTTTTATTGTGTGTCAAGAGTTTATGTTTTGTGAACCAATGTTCCCACAGAGACGCTTGTGCCCTCCAGCCTTATAACAGCCTGTCGTCAGGGTTTATTTAACTGCGCTGGTGTCTCAGTGGATACTGGCACAATCGGACCACTGAAATCCCTGTTGGCAACATGTGAAAGAGTTTGTAAATATCCCCCTAAAGAATTTGAACTTTTCCCAACTTTGGCGCCTCCTAGTGGTGGTACTGAAACAGACACCGACACCCTTGAAACCTTGACGGGTCGGGGGGACATGTCTCCCTCCATTTTATAGTTTCAGTTGGATTTCACCCCCTAAATCTCTGAAAACGTTGTCCTCTAACAGTCCAGCAGGGGCGCAGGCTTTTGGAACTTAAATATGCATCGTTTTGCATCTATAATTAGCATAACTAGTGTTTTCAATGCCTATTATTATTATTATTATTATTATTATTATATGATTTAAAATAGTTGGAATATTAGTTTTGATTATTTGTTCGGGGTGCCAGCCAGGTTTCTCTCCTGGCATTTAGGATTGGTCAGTCAGTTTTGTTTGTAGTTTCTCTTTTAAATGTTTCATCACCTGTCACATTAGGATGCACACACGAGCAAAAATTTACACATTGAAGGACCAATCCAATGTGAACAATTGGACAATGAACAATCCATAAGAACCACACCAACACAAAACCTTCAAAAACCAAACATTCATATATTTAAAGTGTCACAGAATCACCCAAATCCCGAAGTCCACAAAACAGAATATAATCCAACTCAAAACTCCACTCTGGGTTTCCTTTCACAGTTAGTCCAAGTTAATTTTGCCCACAGAAAAAGAAAAAAGAAAACGAGTTCAGTTCTAAAGTAAAAGAAAGTTTGCTCACTCAGTCGGTCTGAAAGTCCAGTTCTGGTTGTTGCTGCTGGGCTGAGGAGCAGAGGCGATAGAGAGAGATGTTAATGGCGGATAAGTCCACTGTTTGTAAAGGATTCAACAACCTTACTTTGGTTTTCTATCACACAAACAAGCGTTTACTTCTGCTCTCCTGCACTCTCCTCCTAAAAAAAATGAACTACAGATATATGGAAGTGAACTGAATAGCGGCGCGAACTGGGAACGAATCAGTGAGTAGACAGTGGAAAAGGGTGTTTCCAGGGGTGTGTTCAGGTGGTGCAACCAGCTCAGGTGGTGGAACCAGTTCAGGTGGTGCAACCAGCTTAGGTAGTGGAACCAGTAATGAATTACAGTTTGTCACAATACATATAATGATGTGGCATTTTCACTGTTACACAAGATAAAATGAATATAATGAATGGTTAAACATTTCTTGGTTTTCCATGGACCTGTTTTAATTTTTGAACCAAATGTCTCACTGACAACACGGTTCAATAAATTATAACTTTTAGAATTAAAAAGAAAAAGTATGACCATTTTGTAAATACCTCAGGCATAATTTTACAATTTTACAAGGAATCCTACTCTGACGAAACTAGACATTATACTCATCCAAAAGTCCTGGCTAAAACCTAACTTGGCTTTTGTTTTATTTGGATATGTGGCTGTCAGGCAAGATAGGATAAATGGTGGAGGAATGAACAGGAATATGTAGTACTAGAAATGTGGGCCGAGAGGAAAAGGTTAGTAGTTATAAATTACTACAATCCATGTAAAAGGCTAGAGTTGAACAAGCTTGAGGAAATAGAGGGGCAGAGTGGAAATAATGTTATATGGTGTGGGGATTTTAATGCACATAACACACTGTGGGGGAGTGACAGAATGGATAATAATGGACAAGTAATAGAAGAGTTGTTGGATGGAAAAAACTTGTGTGCTTAAATAATGGAAACAAAACAAGAATAGATGTCAGCACCAGAAAGGAATCTGTACTTGATCTCATACTGGTTTCCAATAATCCAATAATATGGCACCTTTGTGTGATTGGAATGTATATCAGGAGGAAACCATAGGGAGCGACCGTTATCCAGTCTTATGTAAAGTCAACATTTCTACAGCACTGACCACAGAAGACAGAGGAGGGAGATGGGTAAAGTGATAGATACCTGAGTCAGACTGATTATAATATGGACATAGAAACACTAGATAATAAAGTAAGACAAGGTATAATATCAGCTGCAATAGAATCCATCCCTAAAAGTAAAGGCAAAGTAAAGAGGAGAGCAGTACCATGGTAGGATGATAAATCTAAAGAAAAAGTAAAAAACAGAAATAAGGCATTAAAGCTTGTGAAAAGTGTGAAGGAATTTTCCTTCTTGTATGTCAAACTTCCCTCTTGTAGGTTAAAGGTAACTTAAGTCAGAGCTTCACAGGTCAGGTCACCTGTCTGTCTCTGTTCACCTGTCTGTCTCTGTTCACCTGTCTGTCTCTGTGTGCCTGATAAGGCTGAGTTGGCTCTGGCCTCTGGTAAACCAAGGTCTGCTAGATATCTTCTGTTTTCAGGTTTAGACTCTACAGGCTGGAGCCTGGTTGTTGACGCTGGATAAGAGAGACTGTAGAGAGGCTATGCTGTTGCTAGGACAGCAATGGTTGACGTCTTTCCTTGTTTGGATCTGATATCCAATAGAGTCATCACACATGACAGACTGAGTTAGGAATAACCCTGTTTGGATATAGCAGAACTTATCAGTTCTGGGGAGGGTTAAATACTGAGCTTCAGGACACCATCTTCAGATTTGGGTAGCAGTACGCTGTGATTCACACGTGGTGTTTCGCTTTTCTCCTCGATCGAGCTTCAATAAATATTCCTGTGTAAGACATCCAGGTCTCCTGAAACTTCTTGTTAGAGTGAACCAGCTCTAAGATTTCCATCACAAAAAGAACACATAATTTCCAGCAGTTGATACAGTACAAACAGGCTCAGGCAGTAGTAAGGAGAACAATAAGACAGGCAGGAGGGGTCATCATAACATGCTCATTGACTGGATAGACTGGCAAGGTGGGCAGGTATCACTGATGTGGCCTTAAAGTGGTACAGGTCCTACCTGTCTAATAGATGTTTTTCTGTGACTATGGCTGGCTCAGTTTCTCCCCTCACGAACATACTCTATGGTGTCCCCCAGGGTTCAATTCTAGGTCCCATTCTATTCTCCATCTATATGCTCCCTCTTGGTGACATAATCTGCAAACATAATGTCCAGTTTCACTGTTACACTGATGACACACAGCTCTATATTCCTATCAGACCTGGTGACCAGTCTAATACAGCGTCCCTCCACAAGTGCCTTGCAGAAATAAAATACTGGATGTCAGATAAGTTTCTCCAATTAAACCACACAAAATCTGACATCATTGTACTTGGACCCCCTGCAAGCAGAACTCAAATCTTGGCAAACCTAGGTGAACTAGCAACCTACACTAAACCCTCAGCCAGAAATCTTGGAGTAATTTTTGATCGGGACTTGTGTTTCAAACCCCATGTAAAGAAAGTTGTTCAGTCATGTTTTTATCGCTTGAGAAATATAGCCAAGGTTAGGTCTTTTATCTCGGCCACAGATCTGGAGAAACTCCTCCATGCTTTTATTCCCTCTCGCCTCAACTATTGTAACTCCCTATATACCTGTCTCAGTCAGAAATCAATCCACCGCCTACACTTAGTTCAAAATACTGCAGCTCGGCCCTTAACTCAATCAAAAAAATGTGACCACATGTTTAAGCAACCTTGCACTGGCTGCCTGTTTATTTTAGGATTCAGTTTAACATTCTTTTAATTACTTTTAAAGCCAGACATGGGATGGCCCCGACCTATATTCCAGAGCTTTTATCCCCCTATGAGCCAGGACGCAGACTGAGATCCTCTGGTAGGGTGTTGGTAGCCATTCCAAGGTTTAGGCTGAAAACAGAAGAGACAGGACCTTTGCTGTCAGAGCCCCTACACTTTGGAACAATCTGCCAGAGGAAATCAGGCTGGCAGAGTCACTTCCCCGTTTTATGTCACTGCTTAAGACACATGTTTATAAAAAAGCTTTTACTGTGCGATCTATTTAATTATTTTATTTACTTTTATTTATTTTTCTTTCTATTTTATTTTTTTGTTTTGTTTTTCCTTCTATGAGTGTTTTATATTGACTGTTGCAAAGTTCCTTGTTATCTGCATTTAAAAGTGGAATACAAATAAAGCTATTATTATTATTATTATTATTATTATTATTATTATAAGTCCCACTTTATTCTCTCTCATGATAAATCATATATTTGAAAATATGCCAATGAATATGGGAAGATCAGTGTTTGGAGGTGACAGGGCTCTGTGGAAAAGAGGGAGAAATGTGGAACATGTAGTTAAGAAAACTGAAGATGGGATCCATGAAGTTGAAATGTGGGGGACGAAGTGGGGATTTAAATTTTTATTTTATTTTATATTTATTTTTTTTTCTGAGGGGACATGGGGATAATCATCCGATCAAAAGAGTGCTAAAGGCCAGCTGGGAGAGGGAGAGTGAAGTTTTGGATGGACAGGAGATGCAGCAGCAGGAGACCTGGGAGTGCATGAAAAGGAGTTTTGCTCAACTGTTTTATGGCCTTTAAGTCCTGTGTGGGTGCTAGAAACACTGGTGGTGGATTTGAAATTACTTCAAATTAAGGAAAACAATAAAAGTGCCGATCTGGTGAGCGAGTTTTATGGGTATGTGGAATATAAATATAAAGACTATGTGCAGGTGTTTACAGATGGATCAAAAGATCCAATAACAGACCACACAGGCTCTGCAGTAGCAGTTCCTCGCTATTGAGGTGAGATATACAGAGTGTATTTACTGTTGTGAAGTGTTTGTACGCCTTCCTGATGGTTTTAGAACAGGTTGAACAAAACAAAGCAAACAGAGTCTTAGTCTGTAGTGATTCAGTCTCTGCTCTGTACAGTCTCATGCAGACATGCTTAGTAATTGTCAGGATTAACCTTTGAAATAATGTCAGTACACACAAGAATAAGGAAACCCAGAGGAAGGACATGATGGAAGGACTGAGAAGATGGGGACGACAGGAGCAGGAGGAGACCAGACTGGAGGGAGGAGGAAGCTGCTCGGCCAGCTTCTTAAGGAGAACTGGACTGATGAGTAAAATATAACAGTCCGGGCTCTGTAGGAGTTCACTAACTCTCAGGATGCAAGCTGCCGTTAAAACCCAAACAAGAAGACGACTGACGTTCTGACGTGCTATGGTAAACGTGCTGTGTCATTTCCGGTTCCGGTGTCTCAGTGTACCGCGTGTTTTTGCTGCTCTTCCTCAGAGTTAGTTTAGTTATCTTCTTCATCACAGCGGCTGACTACCCGCTGTACATTTAAACCAACACTAGTCTTTAAACACTCACAGCTCTCTCCTCCTTCAGCCTCTTCAGCTCCTCAGGGAGTGACGGCTTCTCTGTCCTGCTCGGTGTGTCACATGTTCACTGCCTCCTTTAGCGATAAAGCTTCATGTATTAAATGTAGTTTGTTTATTGTTGGAGGAGAGGCTCAGTAAAGTAGAAGCCCGGCTCTGCACCATGGATACCCAGCCTTCAGCTGCCCCCCGGTGCGGCTCCTGCTAGCTGCCCCCCCCCTCAGGTCGCCTGGGTGACTCTCTGGAGAAAGCAGAGCCCCAAACACTCAATCACTGAACCCACGGTTCCTTGTGGTTCCTACAGTCTCTAAAAGTAGAACAGGATCCAGATCCTTCAGTTACCAAGCTCCTCTCCTGTGGAACCAGCTCCCAGTTTGGGTTCTGGAGGCAGACCCCCTCTCCTCATTTAAGAGTCTGCTTCAAACGTTCCTCTTTGACAAAGCTTATAGTTAGGGCTGGCTCAGGTGAGTCCTGAACCATCCCTTAGTTATGCTGCTATAGGCTTAGACTGCCGGGGGATTTCCCATGATGCACTGAGCTCCTCTCTCCTCTCTTATCCCATTACTGCATGTTACTAACTCCACCTCTTCCTGTAGTTTGGAGCTTTCTCTCTTCCTGCAGGTGTTTGTGCCTCTGGAGCTGTAGAGTCTGGATCTGTGACTGCAGCCGTCTACTGCCCCCATGTTCCTGCTCCACACTCACTGCTGCACTGATTATTATTAGTCTGATTATTATGTTGTCTGTCCTCCCCCTCTCTCTTCCCCTTTCAGCCTGGTTCTGCTCCAGGTTTCGACCTGTTAAAGGGAGTTTTTCCTTCCACTGTCACCAAGTGCTGCTCATGGTGGAACTGTTGGGTCTGTAATAATATTTAAAGAGTCGGTCTGGACCTGCTCTGTGTGAAAGAGTCCTGAGAGAACTTCTGTTATGATTTGGTGCTATACAAATAAAACTGACATGATTTGTAAATATTTTAGTCACTTTAGTCCAAAAGCGTAGGAACATTTTGTCACTGTCACACCGGAGGACAAGATTTCACACAAGAGGATGCGGTCTGTTTAAGAAGCATTTTAAATAAATAATTAAGTCCTTTTTATTTTTTTGACCATTTTCAGTGTTTATAAATGCAATAATTACATTAAATTTTTTTCTGCTCTTTTTAGTCATTTGTACTGTTACAAAGTGTCATGAAAATAAATATAAAAGGTGATATTTCACTCTTTTTTGAGACATAAAGAAGTGAGAAAAATGAGTGGGCGAGAGTATAGATTACACTAAAGTAATGGAGAGGAAATGATCCACCAGAAGGGACGAGATCATAAGAACGAAGCAGCAGAAAGTAAACAGAACTGAAATATTGCCATTAATGTTGTTAACAGTAGGTTAATTTAGTCTTGTGTAAGTCTGGTTTGATGGATAACAAGCTAATCATTTTGTAATGATAATAAAAATACTTTTATAATATATAATATATATATAATATAATACCTCTTAATAAAAATAATACCTCACTTTCCCTTTGATAGCTACCTTTTCATTCCTTTAGTGTGACATATTGTCCTGTGGTGTGACACACATAAAAGACAGTTGAGTTTTGCATCAAGGGAGATATAATCATCAATCATCTTAAACTGGTATAACTTTGGGGAGCAAAGTCCATATTAAATAACACTACATGAAAATGAATGTCTAACAATGAAGATAAATCTCTCTCAAGCTATTTGTATATTGGTTTTCTTTATTTTTTTAACGTCACACCATAGGAAACATTTACGGTGCAATTCAGTGAAAATGTTCAAAGAAACAGTGAAAGATTGGCCCATTATGTTTCCTAAAATATCAGATTTCACACTACATATATATATGTATTGTTTCCTCTTTGTCGAGTGCCCATATATATTAAATATGTAAATATGTATATAAACCAGGTCAGATGAAGGACAGGCATGTCACAGACCCGTCAGTCAGTACCGTGTCTTTGGAGGTCTGGAGACTCTGGATCTGGAGGCTGCAGTCGGCTGGAGCTCCTCGGGTGGATTCCCTCTCAGGTCTCATTATCTCAGGTACAAATCTGTTACTGGGACGTCTGGCTGACACCTTCAGAGGGAAACTGACCAATGAGAACAAGCTTACAGTTACAAATTAACTTCATCTTTAATCATTATCTAGCCAGGAGGTTGTGTTATCTACTTATTATTTACAGTGTCTTCTTAGCTGCAGCCAGGGGTGACATGTAGGCTGACTAAGTACTTTTACATTAATACTTGACTTGAGTATTTCCGTTGTCTGCACCTTCATACTTCTACTTTAGATCAGATTGCATCTTTTCATCCCTGTATTCCCATATTTCAAACCCTCTGGGATCAGCTAAAAACAGGCTGTTTTTCTGTTGACTTTTTAGAGATACGAGGTTCTCACAGGACGGCAACACTACAAACATGTGATAATCTTATAGACCATGACGCATTGCTGCAGATTAAACTAGCCAACAGGATATAAAGGAGTTAAAATGAGCTCAACCTGAAACATCTACAGCAGTAAAATGCAACAGACACATGAATGCAGCAGGAATATTAATCCAGAAACATCAGAGATAATAAAACACTGACAGGAAATCTTTACTGCAGGAGGAACTCTTTACTGCTGCAGGAACTCTTTACTGCAGCAGGAACTCTTTACTGCAGGAGGAACTCTTTACTGCAGGAGGAACTCTTTACTGCTGCAGGAACTCTTCAGCCTACCCACCCAAGCCCCCAGGAAGTGCGCCACACTTTGAAGCCAATTTGACATAGCGGCCAAACGGTGGAATTACAACTTCCGGGTCCGTCACGTGATGCCATTGGGCCCAAAAAGACTTTTTCCCATTTACTAACATTGAGAAAGAGACGTCTGTAACTCAGTGGATACATTTTTTTGAGGTACATCAACTACCCAGTTCTAAGACTTTAACAGCCCTTATTTAAATCATTAGGTCCTAAAAGCTGTAAAGTTCACTAACAGCTGGATCCAGAGGTTCTTTATTCTGCGGGTCACGTGAACGAGCCCGAGAGCGAGCGGCTGGGGGGCGGGGCTTACGGAAATGCTAGTGCGCATGCTCTATGTGCCCAACAGAGCGGGAAAATCTGAAACTTCCACATCCTGAATACCCGGGTGTTTGCTTCATGCGCCACTGAGCAACTTCCATAGGAATGAACGAGGCCCGGCCTCCAACGCTGTATCCAGGTCTCTTCATGATCCATGTACCCACCTCAGCAGATACAGTGTAGAGAAAGAATAAAGAGAAAGAATTAAAGTGTGAAGAAGAATAAACATTGAGCCCCCTTCAGACTGATAGAGAATACACATTGCCCCCCCCCCCCCCCCCCCCCCCCGCAGACTTGCTGAATTGATTAAGTCTCTACCCCCTTCCCCTCTGCTAATTAACCCTTTGATCTTGTCATCTAGGTGTCCCCTAGAAAAAACTGTATCTCTGTCTTGACTCTTGGTCCACTCACCGACTCAGATCCGCTCTGTGTCCATCAGTGCACCAGTGTGCTGGCACGCTTGAATAAACTCACAACACTACAGCAAACCTCTAACCTGGACTTGGATTTTTCCATAACAATTTGGTGCCGTGATCCGGATGGCAACATACTTCCACGGAGACTCCTTTTCCAGACCAAGGACACACCAGTGACTTCAGATCCAAACTACAGAGGTAAAGGGTCCTTTTGAAAACCCATTTTTTGTTGCTGTGTGTGTTGGAGGTCTGTGAAGCTGGATTCCCAAAGAAGTTGACGCCATCCGCATTTTTACGTAAGTTTGCTGTGTGGTTGTGAAAAGTGGTTCATTTGGTTTTCTCTGTAGAGATGGTAGGAATGCTTGTGCCTCGGAAATAAACCTTGGAAATTTGACTCGGTTATAGAGTTGTTTGCCTCTTCCTAGCCTTAGAATCGGACTCACTCTTCTTAAGGTTAAACATTTCAGATTACAGACAAAGGAAATTCATGGAAATGGCCAATTGGAATAGATCATAGGATCGGGCCGAGTGTTTCGGGGATCTACTATCTACTATCTACTGAGAGATAGAAGAAGGTCACAGTGTTGGGAACACTGAGGTAATAGTCCAGAGAGACTTGTAAGAAGGAGGCCTATGCAGGATCGGCAGTTTGGGGTAATTTGCTCTTGGGATTAATTAATTCTGTAGGGATTTGATTTTTCTCCGTACACTTAAAGGAATGGATTGTACCTTCTAAGTAGTATTATGATTTGAAGGTGAATAACTACTTTATGGCTATTTATACACCAAGTAGATCCGACCGTGCAATCTGATTGGTCAATAAGACGTTTAGAGCATTATCAAATGAGCACGACATCAGCGCATCACTAAAAATATCACTCTGACCACAGTGCCTGAGTCTGTGTGGTTTCCATGGCAACAATACACGCTTCCTGCGTCGGAAGTTAGTAACGAACAAAACAAGATCCTCCATGAATTTTATGGAGCCGTGAGGAACAGCCAGAGCCAGTGTTACTCAATCAGCAGCTACGTCAGATTGAGAGCCGCGATTAACCGTTATATTAATGATCCACACACAGTAATGCAGCCCGGCCCGGAGCACCGGCCCAGAGCGGCAGTAGCCGTGTGGAGTCAATCATTCCTCCAGAGTTACATATTGCCGCTTTAAAGAAACCGTTATGCAGAAATGCAGTATAAAGGGCCGTGGCATCACAGACAGATAACTCGTGTAGCCAGAATAAATGGGTTGTAAATCAACACAAGTATATTTCTGCTCCTTCAGCTCGCAGCAGATGCAGTTTGCTAGCTCTAGCTAGCACACTCTCTGACTATCCAATCACAGGGCGGGAATACGCTGACGTCACCGTACGTCTGCTAGAAGGCCGCGGTGTCGTCAACTCAAAATCTGATTGGTTAAAGCAACAGTCTGATCGACACTTACTTTATGCTACAGGGCCCGCAGGACTGACTGTGAAGCCTCCAGGCGAAGTTCTCTGACCCTAGCAACAAGTTATGGCTGAACTGTGATTGGATAAATGCTGTTAGATGAATATACATGTTTGGAAGCAACGCAACCAGGGGAAAAGCTATGAAAGGAGGCGAATAGACCATTTGGAATTATTTATTAAGTATTAATGGAAATAATAATAATACAGTGGGTACGGAAAGTATTCAGACCCCTTTAAATTTTTCACTCTTTGTTTCATTGCAGCCATTTGCTAAAATCAAAAAAGTTCATTTTATTTCTCATTAATGTACACTCAGCACACCATCTTGACAGAAAAAAACAGAAATGTAGAAATTTTTGCAAATTTATTAAAAAAGAAAAACTGAAATATCACATGGTCATAAGTATTCAGACCCTTTGCTGTGACACTCATATTTAACTCACATGCTGTCCATTTCTTCTGATCCTCCTTGAGATGGTTCTACTCCTTCATTGGAGTCTAGATGTGTTTAATTAAACTGTTTGGACTTGATTAGGAAAGGCACACACCTGTCTATATAAGACCTTACAGCTCACAGTGCATGTCAGAGCAAATGAGAATCATGAGGTCGAAGGAACTGCCTAAGGAGCTCAGAGACAGAATTGTGGCAAGGCACAGATCTGGCCAAGGTTACAAAAGAATCTCTGCATTTCTTCCTAAGAGCACAGTGGCCTCCATAATCCTTAAATGGAAGAAGTTTGGGACGACCAGAACTCTTCCTAGACCTGGCCGTCCAGCCAAACTGAGCAATCGTGGGAGAAGAGCCTTGGTGAGAGAGGTGAAGAAGAACCCAAAGATCACTGTGGCTGAGCTCCAGAGATGCAGTAGGGAGATGGGAGAAAGTTCCACAAAGTCAACTATCACTGCAGCCCTCCACCAGTCGGGGCTTTATGGCAGAGTGGCCCGACGGAAGCCTCTCCTCAGTGCAAGACATATGAAAGCCCGCAAAGAGTTTGCCAAAAAACACATGAAGGACTCCCAGACTATGAGAAATAAGATTCTCTGGTCTGATGAGACGAAGATTGAACTTTTTGGCGTTAATTCTAAGCGGTATGTGTGGAGAAAACCAGGCACTGCTCATCACCTGCCCAATACAATCCCAACAGTGAAACATGGTGGTGGCAGCATCATGCTATGGGGGTGTTTTTCAGCTACAGGGACAGGATGACTGGTTGCAATTGAAGGAAAGATGAATGCGGCCAAGTACAGAGATATCCTGGAAGAAAACCTCTTCCAGAGTGCTCAGGACTTCAGACTGGGCCGAAGGTTCACCTTCCAACAAGACAATGACCCGAAACACACAGCTAAAATAACAAAGGAGTGGCTTCGGAACAACTCTGTGACCATTCTTGACTGGCCCAGCCAGAGCCCTGACCTAAACCCAACTGAGCATCTCTGGAGAGACCTGAAAATGGCTGTCCACCAACGTTCACCATCCAACCTGACGGAACTGGAGAGGATCTGCAAGGAAGAATGGCAGAGGATCCCCAAATCCAGGTGTGAAAAACTTGTTGCATCATTCCCAAGAAGACTCATGGCTGTACTAGCTCAAAAGGTGCTTCTACTCAATACTGAGCAAAGGGTCTGAATACTTATGACCATGTGATATTTCAGTTTTTCTTTTTTAATAAATTTGCAAAAATTTCTACATTTCTGTTTTTTTTCTGTCGAGATGGGGTGCTGAGTGTACATTAATGAGAAATAAAATGAACTTTTTTGATTTTAGCAAATGGCTGCAATGAAACAAAGAGTGAAAAATTTAAAGGGGTCTGAATACTTTCCGTACCCACTGTACATTTAAAATAATAATTATAATTCTGTAGTTCAGATATTTCTTAAGCCAGCAGAGAAGGCCTTGCAGGCCCTGACGGCCCACCAGTGGTTACATTTGTTGCAACATTGATTAGAATAACTGCAGATGATGGTCTTCTCAAATTTCCCCAGAATGGGACCTTTGACTGGACCAGATTAGAAAATTTGAATGATAAATCGAGCTCGCACATAGATAGAAACCAACACTTCTACTTCCTTAAGACAGTGGAAGGATGAAAGTAGTCGCCGTAATGCAGAATCTTAAATAATTTTGCTTACAGATCAAAATAAAAAGTTAATAGACCGACTGGAATATGAAAACAAAAACAAAAAACACAACGAAGAGAAAAATAATTTGAGTAACCAGTTGGCCAACAGAACCACTAAAACAAATGAAAACGATCAAATCCAAAAACTTTTATCCTGGGAAAAAGATTGAGAATCCAGTTTAAAGTGAAAGGTGAAATTCATGAAGATGAAGAAGGGTGGACTCCAAACATTGGAGTCACAGAGAGCTAAAGGCAATAGTGGGAGAATTTCCGATGTCAGGAAATATGCCAAATCCCATCCCAAATGCCTGACATAATTCAATTGTTAAAACTATCTTTGCCATCCGATTCGAAAGACAAAGTTACTGATGTCTATGAAATTCCCTGCAAACTCACAGACTCCAAATAAACCAGATATAGCACAGACATTTCACAGTGTCATAGCTTTCACAGTTCAACAGGAGGTAATACAACAGATTAACTCAACTCCTCTCAAAACGAAATTTAAGGAAAAGAGCAATCGACAGTTGGATGGACAGGAAAACCAATAACTGAACTGGTAAAGATAACTCAGCACAATTGGGGTAACACAGAACAAAGGGAATACAAAATGCATGAAATGTTAATTCTTGTTCACGTGTCTCACTATACAGGCGGAGCACCCAGAGGAGATCGCAGTGGCAGAGGAACCTTCAAAAGTGAGAACTGAGGCCAAGGACGTGAGAAATACATCACTTTTCTCAAACAATGACCAAGGGAACTGCTTCTATTGTGGTGAGCCAAATCATTGGGTAAGAAACTGACCATATAGAAGCATCCCAATCTACCCTGCCTGCGGCACCTCCAGTGAGTAGACAAATGGGAGACCAACAAACCCTAAAGCCCTGCCAATAGAGCTGTACCAAATTGAAACAGAAGGAAATGTGACCCAAGCTTTTTTTAAATTTTAAATTAAGAACCTTATTTAATCGTAGATGTTAATGGAAAATCAACATAATTTCTGGTTCTCTTTCAACTCTAAAGCAACAAAATCCATACATTTCAAAACAGCCAAAGAAACAGTGAGGGCTGTGGGGGTTGGAGGCATTCCTATGAGTCTACCTGTATCTGAGCCTATTGTAGTATCCATAGGTACTTTTACTGAGAGCATGTCATGTTTTACAACTTCACACTCCTTTCTTCTTTCAGACACCACACCCGTGAAGCTATTAGGGCGAGATTTGTTATGTTAACTAAACTGCACCATCTATTCCACACCAGATGGCATCTTTTAACAGAATAAAAGATAACGCAACAGCTGTACTAACAGCTCTGATAGACCAAAATCAAACTGAGTGAAGGAAAAGTGAAATTATATGATAGAATTGTGTCCAGTGTGAGCTTGTCAGTATGGGCCTCCTCCTCTAATGATGTTTGTTTGATCAGAACTGTTGAGCCAGTACAGATATTACTAAAACATAACACCTCCCTGCCAAGGATTTCACAGTATCCTCTTTATCAAGAGTACTGACACTCACTGCTCCACATATTACACTCGAAATGTTATATTCTTAACCCTGCTACTCTATCACCTACAGAAGATGATGGTGATCCCCCATAACTGTGGATGTTGTTTCATGTTCATCTAATCTAGTCCAGATCTTTTAGAAATTCCTTTCTCTAACTCTGAACTTGTATCCTACACTGATGGCTCTGCTTATAGAGAAAATGGAGTACCGTACGCAGGGTATGCAATTTGTGATAACTTTTCTATTATTGAAAGTGCTGCCCTGCCACCCTCAAGCTCCGCCCAAGTAGCTGAGTTGTATGCTCTGATGAAAGACTGTCACCAAGCAAAAGGTAAAACTTACCATTATCACAGACTCCAGATACACTTTTGGACGTTTGTGTGCCTTTCGTACACTCTCGGCAAACCGAGGATTCATTACATCCTCAGGGAGACCTGTTAAACATGGGAAACTGATTGGTAAACCGTTAGATGCATGTTAACTACCTTCATCTATTGCCGTTTTTAATGTGAAGCCCACACCAAATCTAAAGATCCTGTTTTATGGAGCAATGCATTGGCCGACCATGCCGCCAAAGCAGCTGCCAAAATTGGTATTCCTGTCCATGTAAAGCTCTGTCTTGCCATACCTGCTAACAACCTTGCTTCTCTTAATGATGTGGCTCTCTTACAGGAGACCACTGATGTGAAAGAACATAGTTTGTGGCTTTCCCATGGATGTAAGTCTTTGATCAGGACATGTCCTTTAATACCTATAAAACAGACTTCAAGGACTGCCTTCTTCCACTTACGTAACATTATAAAAATCAGGCATATCCTGTCTCAAAAAGATGCAGAAAAACTAGTTATTGTAATTCCTTATTATCGGGTTGCCCCGATAAGTCTCTAAAGACTCTCCAGCTGATCCAGAATGCGGCTGCACGTGTACTGACAGGAACCAGCAAAAGAGAACATATTTCTCCAATATTAGCTTCTCTGCACTGGCTCCCTGTGAAATCTAGAATAGAATTTAAAGTCGTCCTCCTCACCTACAAAGCTCTTATTGGTCAGGCACCATCATATCTTAAAGAGCTGATAGTACCGTATTACCCCACTAGAGCACTACGCTCACAGAATGCAGGGTTACTTGTGGTACCTAAAGTCTCTAAAAGTAGAATGGGAGCCAGAGCCTTTAGTTATCAAGCTCCTCTTCTGTGGAATCAGCTCCCAATTTGGGTTCGGGAGGCAGACACCCTCTCTTCGTTTAAGAGTATGCTAAAAACGTTCCTCTTTGATAAAGCTTATAGTTAGGGCTGGCTCAGGTGAGTCCTGAACCATCCCTTAGTTATGCTGCTATAGGCCTAGACTGCCGGGGGATTTCCTATGACGCACTGAGCTTCTCTCTCCTCCTCTCCCTCTCTATCTGTACGCATTCCTATCCCACTAATACACATTACCAACTCCACTTCTTCCTGGTAGTTCCTTGTGCTTTCTGTGCTTTTTCGCCTTCTCACTTTCTGCAGGTATTTCTGCCTCTGGAGCTGTAGATTCTGGATCTGTGACTACCGGCCGTCTACTGCCCCCATGTTCCTGCTCCACACTCACTGCTGAAGTTGTTATTATTATTAGTCTGATTTGTTGTCTGTCCTCCTGTTCTGTCTCCCCTCTCCCCCTCTCTCCTCCCCTTTCAACCCAACTCAGTCGATGCAGATGTCCGCCCACCCAGAGCCTGGTTCTTCTCCAGGTTTCTACCTGTTAAAGGGAGTTTTTCCTTCCACTGTCGCCAAGTGCTGCTCATGGTGGAACTGTTGGGTCTCTGTAAATAATATTTTAAGGAGTATGGTCTAGACCTACTCTATGTGAAAGCGTCTTGAGATAACTTTTGTTATGATTTGGCGCTATACAAATAAAATTGACTTGACTTGACTTGACTTGTAAATATGTAAACAATTTGTGGGTCCACAATGACGGCCGCATTGTGGGCTCCCGTGTCTCTGTACCCGTGGCTAGCACGCATGTCACATGGCTTGTCACATGAGAGGGGGGATGTGTCAGATAGTGTTGAAAGACTGGTTTGCTCCGGGATTTACATCCTATGCACAAAATTAAAAACAGTACAGACAGTAATGTCGACACATCCTTCCCCTCTGGGAATTTTTTTGAAGTTTTGAATACATTTTATTCATATGCCCAAGTATGATGTTGTATGTATAGATTAATTGTCTAAATGTATGTCTGGCCCGAAGCATGGGGTTGAGAGAAGGTGGACTCTGCTTCCTTAGCAAACGCCTGCTGAAAGACATTGTGCCAAGATTTGGTATTCCACAGACCACTCAACTGTCAAAAGTGACAAACCCTTCCACAACATCCAATCAGGAGATTGGGTGTGCGTCAGAGAGCTCCAGCAGAAAAACACCCTGAAACCTTGCTGGTCCAAACTGCAACACGTCCTGCTCACCACCAACACAGCAGTCAAGTGTGAGGGTCATCCCACTTGGGTCCACACATCCCACTGTGAGAAGATGCCGCCTCCACCATGAACCATAAATATACAGAATCAGAGCAATAGAAGGTTGGCTGCATCCCTAGGAAGGACCTACTCCCCTGAAAGACAATGCAGGCACCGGAGTGCCAAAAAAAGCCGTACGACACCCACAACCACCTGAGGAGGAGAGAAACAACGCAGACATCAGAGTCCCAAACAAAGGCCGCTGCACACCGAATGCTGATTAAAGCAGCGAGAAATAATGGCAGAGAGAACAAAGGACAAACAAAAAGGCTGAGTGGGTTATACATGACAAACAGAGAAATCTACAGGTACCACAAATGGGACCTTTCAGAATACAAACAGAAAACTCCTAATGCACATGAACCACGGCCCTCAACAAACATGGTAGCTGTTAACAGCCCAAACCCTAAGAACTGTTATGTTTGTAGATTCATCACACACAGTACAGGAGAAGGACTCCCACTGATGGTTTTTACTTCCTATGACACTTGACACTTTAATTCCACCTATGAACACTGTGCCTGTCCCAATCTAGACTGGGCTTGCTCCTGTAACAAATATAAAAAAAATAAGTGGATTGAAGAAGAATAAACATTGAGCCCCCTTCATTACTGGTGCTGTACTCACATGTAATAATTTTAACATGTTCATTTTTTGAACAGGTGAGAGGGTTGTTGGCATGTGACGCTGGATTTCTGACAAGAAACTATTTACAGCAGAGAAATGATTTGTGAGAGACTTTAAAACAGAGAAAAAAAAACCTGAATGATGCCCCTTCAGCTGCAGCAGTTTGTTTGATGGATAACTCCTGGTAATGTACATATAAGTCCACTTCCTGTTTATTATCTAACACTGTGGTGACGCAGCACGGGGGCGGGGTCTCCCCTCCCGCGAGGACCACTCCGGTGAGGAGGAGGATGTAGGGAGGTCTCACTCTGCTCACATTTCTGGGACCCAAACAGGAAACAGAGTGAATGGTCTACCTCACTGCTGCT
>CM062199.1:472500-555000 GCA_031216445.1 Lateolabrax maculatus
TGTGTGGATGTGTGTGTGAGTGTGTGTGGATGTGTGTGTGAGTGTGAGTGGATGTGAGTGTGTGTGAGTGTGTGTGTGTGAGTGTGTGTGTGAGTGTGTGAGTGTGTGTGTGTGTGTGTGTGTGTGTGTGTGTGTGAGTGTGTGTGGATGTGTGTGTGAGTGTGTGAGTGTGTGTGGATGTGTGTGTGAGTGTGTGTGAGTGTGTGTGGATGTGTGTGTGAGTGTGAGTGGATGTGAGTGTGTGTGAGTGTGTGTGTGTGTGTGTGTGTGAGTGTGTGTGAGTGTGTGTGTGAGTGTGAGTGTGTGTGAGTGTGTGTGTGTGTTTGAGTGTGTGGATGTGTGGATGTGTGTGTGAGTGTGAGTGTGTGTGAGTGTGTGTGAGTGTGAGTGTGTGTGAGTGTGTTTTCGTGGGACAGATCAGGACAACAGTACTCCTCTGTACCCAGCAAACAAAGACCTCCACTAACTCCTGCTCCTCTCCCCCCCCCCCCCGTGTCTTTAACTATGATGTCACCGTGTTTCCTGACATCGCTGTATAAAAACGATGATGATGTCATCGTGACAGTCCTTCATCACTGTATGACCACTCGATGAGTCCAAGTCATAAAAGGCCTCATACAGCTCAGATTGATATTTCTGAACGACAGTGGAATGTGTTTATAGTAATCATATGGTTTTCTTTTCATACATGACAACAAATGGAAAAAATGTTAAAAAAAGTCAAAAAATTCTGATGTTTTTTTAGCTTTACTCCCATGATGCTTTGCCTCACGGTGACCCGTCTGCTTCCACCTGAGAGTCTTTTTCTCTCACTGAAAACGTAGATGAGGACAAACTGCTGTATGCTTCAGTGTTGTGACGTGTCCTCCCTCTGTGTCTCAGCCATGTCTCCGGTCCTGGCGGGCTTCCTGGGGGCCGGCGTCCTGGTTTTGGTCGTGGTGGTTCTGGTTCTGCTCTGGACATTCTGTCAGCGTCGTTACCTGCGCATCTCTGGACGCTACAAGCTGCACGGCGACCGTTACTGCGATGCCGAAGACCCCCCCTACAAGTTCATCCACATGCTGAAGGGCATCAGCATTTACCCAGAATCCCTCAGCAGCAGCAAGAGGATCGTACGCGGCATCCGACGCGTGGACCGCTCCGACCGTGATGGTGAGCGCTGCTGCCCCCCCGCCGCCGCAGGGAGGGGCATGGTGCTGGTGGACGCTGAGAACAACATCCTGGACGTCCCGGGGCAGCTGCAGATGAGTCATCTGGTCCCCCCTGCCGCGTCGGGCCCCGCCCACAGCCAGGCCCGCCTGGAGCGGGCGCTGCCAGTCCGCGCCGACTACTGCTGCCTGGACAGCAGCTCGGCCAGCAGCAGCCAGACCAGCAGCAAGACGGCGTCCCCCTTTACCCCCGCCTCTTCGGAGCCCGAGCCCGAGCCCAGTCTGGGCGCCGTCAGCCTCACCGTCGACTACAACTTCCCCAAGAAGGCCCTGGTGGTGACCATCGTCGGGGCCCGGGGCCTCCCCGCCATGGACGAGCAGGCGGGCAGCTCGGACCCGTACGTGAAGATGACAATCCTGCCGGAGAAGAAGCACCGCGTCAAGACCCGCGTGCTGAGGAAGACCCTGGACCCACTGTTCGACGAGACCTTCACCTTCTACGGCGTGGCCTACAGCTCGCTGCCCGAGCTCACCCTGCACTTCCTGGTCCTCAGCTTCGACCGCTTCGCCCGCGATGATGTCATCGGGGAGGCCGTGGTGCCGCTGAAGGGCGTGGACCCGAGCACGGGGCGAGTCCACCTGAGCCAGCAGATCACAAAGAGGAACATGCAGGTGAGTGATTGTTTCGTTTCTGTCAGCTGAGAGTTTAAGAACAATAATCAATAATCAGAATGTCTGTGCCGTCTTAGTCATCAGTTCAGACTGTTGGTCACTTCCTGTGGAAACGCTCTCCTTAGCGTGTGCAGCCGCTTGTTGTTGTTGTTGTCGTCCGGATTCTGAGCGACTGCTGGCGCTAAACACAGAACAGCTGCCACGTTGTTCTGTGTTTATCAGGTTAAAGCTGGACTTCAGGGAGAATGTGAACATGTTGGTGAGTGAGACGACCTGCTGAGGTCTCACGCTGACACAGTCACAGGTCAGCTGACGGTCGTCACGTCGACATCGTCCGTGCGACATCCAGCAGTGAAACGATCACAGATGAGGTTTCTGAGCCGCTGCAGCGTTCTGGATGCATCAGCACACGAGGAAGCATTAATCCCTTTGTACAGCGGTGCAGAAACACAGACGATGAGGAACACCTGCTCAGTGTGCCGCTGGTGGCCTGCAGGGTCACTGAGCCCACACTGAGTGATGCTGGTGCACATGATCTTGATCAGGTGTTCAGGATCGGGTGTTGAAAGGTGTTTATGGCAGAGCTGCTGTTGGGTTTACAGGAGGCCCAGCGGCACCGTTCTCAGAATCAGAATTAGAATCAGAATCGGGTTTATTGCCATGAAGGTTTTCACATACAAGAAATTTGCTGTGGTGTTTTGGTACGTAACAAGTACAGACAAGTAGTGCAAAGGTTGACATAAGCATAAATATAAAGTAGTATTAAAATACTAAAGTACTAATATGCCATACAGAATATGAAAAAATATTACTAAATATGTGCAATATATATTTTTAAGATGAATGAAATAAAACTAAAACTGTGCAGGAATGTGCAAAATATTGTCCAGGGAATGTGTAACGGTTTAAGTACGATCTGTAACCAAGGCTCCAAATGTGGTGATTTTGAATGCAATAGTGTCCAAAACATGTTATATAACAGTAAACACTATGAGTACTTTCTGCTGGTAATTCTCACGTGCAGGACGTCAGTTGTGGTGGATTTAGTTTGTGCGTCCTCGTCCTGCTGTTCGCTGTGGCCTCTTCACTGCGTCGTGTGACTGACTGGATGTTTTTGTGTTGTCAGTGTGAGAGTCGTGGGGAGCTGCTGGCGTCTCTGTCCTACCAGCCGGTGTCTCATCGTCTCAGTGTGGTGGTCCTGAAAGCTCGACACCTCCCCAAGATGGACATCACCGGCCTGTCAGCAAGTGAGTTCACCCAGCTGCTTCACCCTGCTTCACCCTGCTCTCCTGTCCCTTTACATCCCTGTTAAAGCTCAGAGATCATTCAGTATTACTTCTGTGTAAAACTAATTCAAACTAAATGTCACAACAGTGTGTGTGAGGCAGATAAAACAGCAAGCAAATTACTGTGATATATATTGATATCCAGAAATATTATTGGTAATATTCTGATTGATTTCAACATCTCCCAGCCTTACTTAAAACAAAATTGGCTCATTGTTTTTTTCTTCTTTCTTTTTTTGCAACAATTAGTGAATTCATTGAATCAACAGAAAAATTATCAGCAACTGTTTCGATAATCAAATAATAATTTTTGTTATTTTTAAACCAAACAAGCGAACATTGCCCGTTTTGGCTTCTCAAATGATAGTAAACTGAATATGTTTGGTTTCTGGACCAAACAAGAAATTCAACTTATGTGTTTTTTTTGTCTTATTTTGAACGCTTGCTTTACTAATCAGCGTTCTTGATTTCCTTATCAACTCCTCAGACCCCTACGTGAAGGTAAACGTCTTCTACGGCCGCAAGCGCATCGCCAAGAAAAAGACCCACGTGAAGAAGTGCACGCTGAACCCGGTCTTCAACGAGTCCTTCATCTACGACATCCCGCCCGAGCTGCTACCTGAGATCTCCGTGGAGTTCCTGGTGGTCGACTTCGACCGGACCACCAAGAACGAGGTTCTGGGCCGCCTGCTGCTGGGCCTCCACAGCCCCGCCCCCTCCGGAGCCTCCCACTGGAGGGAGGTCTGCGAAAACCCCCGCCGGCAGATCTCCAAATGGCACAACCTGAGCGAGTACTGAGGGAGGACCACCATAAAACCAGCTGACACCACCGACCGGTTGGGACTCCACCAGTGACCACCACTGGGAAATAAAGACTCAGTGTACAGCACACACACACACACACACACACACACACACACACACACACACACTGTTGTGATCATAGTTACACTCTCTCTGTCTCTTTTTTCTCTCTCTACCACCACTACATTCGCAAGTCTAAGAGAAACCTGCAGTTCTTTATTACAGCCAGTAAACAAAAGAAAATGAGCTGTTTTTAAAGAGAAACCATGAAGTCCATTTCTAAGACTGTCCTCATGTCTCCTGGCTGTCGTGTGTGTTGACGGGGGGAGGAATGCTCCAATATGATTTAAAAAAGAAAAATAAGAAAAAAAGATTCCCCTCTTGCTGTTGTTGTCATGCAGCTCATCGCATGTCTGTCGAAGAGAAAAACAAAAACAAAAAAACTCCAAATGAAGAGTTGAGAACTGCTGACATCACGCTGACTGACTGACAGGAAGACGTTTCAGCTCCAGTACAAGAAGAAGTTCAATGTGATGAAGATTTAAATACTAACACTGCATATAACTAAACGCTGAATATATCCAAGTATAATTACTCCTCAGTAGGACCAAATAAGTAACTGCTCCCACGTCTCGCTCCTGATACTCCGCCACATGATGAACTGTTTCGGGGGCAGCGGTGGTTTGAGTCGGCAGCATGCTTCGTGCCTGCAGCGCGGCCGCTCCACTCCTCTAACAGAAGATTAAACATCACCTTCAGTCATCGTTCCTGCAGCACATCGGGATCCCGGAGGAGGTGGACTTTACACGCCCTCATCGTCATGTGGATACAAACACCTCCTGCTGAAGACTCCCGTAAATGCTGAGAAATCAGCGTTGTTGTCATGAAGACGAGCAGACTGAGAGACCGTGTAAAATACTTGTTTGTAACATGAATGATATTTAATTTACAAAACCTTCAAGAGTCTCTGAAGGAAGCAGGAAGCAGCTTTGGTGGCTGATGGTTGTTTTAAACCTGTTATCTTGAGATGAACTCTTTTATCTTGATCATGACTTAAATTATCTGGACTCTGGGTCCCAGCAGGTCCTCGTGAGTCCTTCTCTCTCAGCATAAAGTCCTTTCCTAGTTCTCAGTAACTAACTAGTCTCTAACTAGTGATTAACTAAATCAGCAGCCTGTTGCACCAGCTGTGTACGTTCAAACTTTAGTTGTGATTAATGCATTACTGAAATAAGAGCAGTTGCCCCACAGAGGTAAGTAACAACGTAACTCCCAGTAACAACTAACTAGTTACACGTGCTAAACTCACTAATGGTAAAACTGCAGTTTTTCTGCCACACAGCTTAATTTTTTCATTAACTGCAACACAGTAATACAGTAGTAATTTATTGATATGACATTTAAATATTGATCTATCTTACTACGATGTGCTACGATCACTCGTGGCTCGTGCCAGTCAAAACGCTAATGCGCACAGTAACCATGACGATGGAACTATATCTTTGATTGGTGATTGGCCACTTGCCTTAGTTACGACTTTACGTCCAAACTAGTTAGTTGATGCCCCAAGTGACCGTCATGCAACCAGTTTTAGTAGCTGATTGAGTTGAAAACTAACTAGTGAGAAATGAAGTGGCCTCTTTACCCGGTCGTCTCATACTGGACAAATGGTTCATATGTGCGTCCGTTGCTCTGCTCGTGGGAGTCTGAACTTTGTACTGAACCTGTAATATCTCCAGGTAACCTGATCATTAAATCCTGATCTCAGACTTCAGGCTCTGAGCACCATTTGGCCCTCCAGGAGATCAAATGAAGTCTATAACCAGATAAAAAAATCTTGATATTTATGTCATTACTTTGTCAAAATAACAAAATCAAGTCATGATCTCAAGATAATGTTGTAATTAAAGCAAACACGGGTGCTGTGTGTCATCTGGAGATGGTGAGATCATTAAGTTGAGTTTGAAATCACCATCAGCAGCCACAGCTTCGCTCTCCTTCCTGTCTTTCTGTCTCATTTTGTGCATTTTTATTTTCTTCTCAACCGAATTTGTCCTCTAACTTGCACTGGTTTGTGAAGGATTTCTCCCTGTGAACATTTCCCTGCAGATATTATTTAATCTGCCAGCTGGTGGCGTTGTTTGAACTGATTTGAGTGTGTTTTATAAAGCCCAGTGGATATTTGTCAAAAGTGGACATTGGTTTGAATATATTGTTAATTATCAGAGTTTATTGAGCGATGCTTCCTCACAGTCAGTTCCTCCAACTTTTAGTCTAAAAAGCACATTTAGTCCCAGTTTAAAGTTAACCCACCTTAACTCTGCTCATCAGTGCAGACAGCTTGCTAACATTTCAGATTGATAACTTGTGTAAAACTAAACTTCACTTTTTAGTTTAGCTTTTATTGTCAACATAAAGTGTTGAACCTGAAATAAACCTGTTGTCTGCTCAGATAAACTGAGCTGCTCTGACTGTAGATTTGTACAGATACGAAGCTGTTTGCTGGAGCTTTAGTGTGTTTGAGCGCCCCCTGCTGTAGACCTGGATGATAACCTCTGTGTTAGGTTTGTTAACACTAATTGGACGTGCAAATAAAAAACAAGTTAGCCATGAACGCCTTGTCTGACGCCTCGTTTGTTAAAGTTCATAATGAAGCTTTCTGTTTTTCTTCCCTTTTGTCTCTTATCTCATCTGTCTTATGGTGAAATAATAAAAAAAATACATGTGAAAATTGTTAATTTACTGCACAATCATTTATATTAAGAAAAATAAAACATCCTAATGAAATTGGAACTGAAATAATTTGAAATGTGGTAATGTTTCATCAGTAAATCACATTTAATATGAAGTCTCGTCAGGTCTCTACAATGCTTTTTCCAGCTGATCCCAGAGGGTTTGAAACAGTTTATTTATCTTCAGAAGGAGAATTTCTTTTTCTCAGCACATAAAGGAACTCTTCATCCTTCACGTCATCACAAACATTCACCATCAATATGTGGAGATACAAGGTTTTCACTGGACGGGAAGGGGATGGACACTGATCTGTAAAGGAACTAAAGCTGTCAGACAAAGGAGAAGAAAGGACAGTATTTACTCTGAGACGATGAGGAGGACGAGGAGGAAGGTACATAAAATGTAAATACTCAAGTAAAGTGCTTGACTCAGGTCTAGTCTTCAACCCTTTAGACAAATGTAATACCACAGTTTGTCCAGCAGGTGTCCCCATGTGGGCCGAGTCACCAGAATCTCAACAATTTCAAGTATGAGTCTGGTGTTATTCTCTGTTTTTCTTATCATCTTCAAATCTTTTCAGTTCCAAACCATCAACATGTTGGTCCGTCTCTCAATAATGTCTGACTTCCTGTCTGTGGTTCCGAGCTCATTGGTTCCTCCTGAAGACGTAAATCTTTAAAAACTCCTCACAGATTTAGTTTCATGTTTAAAACAGCTGCTTGCTGTAGTTTTTATCAGACAAACAGGAGGAAATAGTGCATCTGTTGGGGACTACTTTCAGCAGTGGATGAATCCACATGTGGTGCTGTAGTGAGTGTTTGTGGCAGCAGGACGAGAACATGTGACCCAGAGAAGTTTTAATAGAAGGAGAAACATCAGGCTGTGACACTCAGATAAAACTTGTTCGTAGGAACATTCACTGCTGGTTTGAGTCTGAACATGAAGAAACATGGAGAATATGAGCAGACTGATCCTTTAATCTTAATCATAAGGGTAAGTTAATGACTATGTGTCTTCAGAGGCTGAACTTTTGTACTTTCCTTCGTCTGTGCTGATATAAAAACCACCAAATCCAGCGTGAAGAAGCGAAGAAACCAGATTCTGTGATCCTCTCAGTCACATGAAGGTTTCCCAGAAACACTCAGACACTGATCCCTTCATGACCGGGACTCTGTGGCCTCCCTCTTGTCTCCGTCCTCCGGCCTTTTAGGAGGAACAACTCCTCGCTGGTGATGTCAGAGGAAACAAGGTGTTGGTTGGAATATCAGCGACCTCATGGTGCTGACGGGCTGCCTCGGCGTCAAGGGAAAAGATCAATTTCACACATGAACCTTCAACAACTCAACATGTTGTGTCTTTAAATCCATGTTAGACAGGAAACAAAATCACAACAGATGAAAGAGGGAAAGTGTCTGAATCCTGACTGACAGCAGGAAGTGATGCGTTCTGTTTTACAGCAGTGGAGTTGTACCAAACATTACGCTGAAGTATACTCGAACAATACATCTTCTCTGCATCACATGACTGTATCTGGTCCATTTCTCCAATATGAGCTTCTCTGCACTGGCTCCCTGTAAAATCCAGAATATAAATTTAAAATCCTCCTCCTCACCTACAAAGCTCTTATTGGTCAGGCACCATCACATCTTAAAGAGCTGATAGTACCGTATTACCCCACTAGAGTACTACGCTCACAGAATGCAGGGTTACTTGTGGTACCTAAAGTCTCTAAAAGTAGAACAGGAGCCAGATCCTTCAGTTACCAAGCTCCTCTCCTGTGGAACCAGCTCCCAGTTTGGGTTCTGGAGGCAGACACCCTCTCTTCGTTTAAGAGTATGCTAAAAACGTTCCTCTTTGACAAAGCTTATAGTTAGGGCTGGCTCAGGTGAGTCCTGAACCATCCATTAGTTATGCTGCTATAGGCTTAGACTGCCGGGGGATTTCCCATGATGCACTGAGCTCCTCTCTCCTCTCTTATCCCATTACTGCATGTTACTAACTCCACCTCTTCCTGTAGTTTGGAGCTTTCTCTCTTCCTGCAGGTGTTTGTGCCTCTGGAGCTGTAGAGTCTGGATCTGTGACTGCAGCCGTCTACTGCCCCCATGTTCCTGCTCCACACTCACTGCTGCACTGATTATTATTAGTCTGATTATTATGTTGTCTGTCCTCCCCCTCTCTCTTCCCCTTTCAGCCTGGTTCTGCTCCAGGTTTCTACCTGTTAAAGGGAGTTTTTCCTTCCACTGTCACCAAGTGCTGCTCATGGTGGAACTGTTGGGTCTGTAATAATATTTAAAGAGTCGGTCTGGTTAGGATTTGGGCTGTAGAAATAACCTTGACTTGACTGGACTTGTATCGATCACGACATTGCGGTCCGAGCTCCCATTGAATGTGTGTGTCTGTGTGTGTAGTTGTTATTATACCCTGGAGGGGACTGTCACCTGACTGTACACTAACCCACGGGGACTCGTGTCACTGTGGGGACAAAAGTTGAGGTCCTCATAGAGACCGCTTTTTGAGGGTTAATACTTGGTTTTAGGGTTCAGGTTACAATTAGGTTAGGGGTCAGGGTTAGGGTAAGGCATTTAGTCGAGATGATACCAAAATAACCCAGTACCAAGTAGTATCAAACGTCTCCAGTCAATCGATACCTGCTTTTGATCCATTTTGTTCCCAGTTCCAGTAAAAAATTCACAGCAAGCATTCTTCTATTTATGCGACATGTGATTGGCCGACTATGTCACCAAAACGTTAGAAAGTATGATGATACTGCATGCCCGTCGTGTCTGATAAAAGCAGAAAATACTGAAGGATTATTTCAGGAACATGAGTAACATGATGAAGCAGCTCATCCAACATGCTCCATGTGCACAAGGCTTCCTCGACACCAGCGCCATCGGGACGGCATTTTACACAACTGAACTCTTCCACTCACATGATGAGGATCGAATGAAACACTCTGCAGGCATCACTTGAAGGGCCCTGGTAACATATATATATATATATGTAACCATATATTTCTTATATATGGTTACATATATAAGATATATATGATACCCGGCCCTAGTGTGTGCGTCAGTGTGTGTGTGTGTGTGCGTCAGTGTCAGTGTGTGTGTGTGTTTTCCTCCTAAATGACCTCATTCAGTCTCTGTTAATTGATTGGTCACCCACAGAGCAACAAACTGATTCAGTTTCTCTGTTTAAAATAAAAAGCATTGCCAGTGACATCACACCGCTCTCCGTCCAATCAGGTCGTTGTTTTCAACCACAAAAAACTGTCCAGACTCTTTATCAGCAGGTCCTAAAGTTGGAGAGTCTTCATCATCTTTCAGCTGAGCTGCTTCGACACTTGAAACTCTCTGATGGGGTAAGAAACTTGTTATTAGAATAAATATTTTATCCATCAGTCGATCGTTCATTCATCACCTGAAGTCGCTGTTCAAGCAAAAAGACCAAAAAGTGCTTCAAGCTTCAGCTCTGCTTCTAACAGTATCTCTTTAAATCTCTTTAAATTTCTTTATATCTCTTTAAATCTCTTTATATCTCGTTAAATCTCTTTATATCTCGTTATATTTTGTTATATCTCTTTTTGACTCTTTTTGTTTTTGACTGTTGGACAGAAGAAGACATTTGGAAAATCATGACAAATATTTTTCACTATTTTCTGATTGTTTATAGACCAAACAATCATTCAGTGTTCATTTAACAGGGAAAAAAGGGCCTCAGTGAGTCATCAATATATTACATATATATAGATATATAGATATCTATATATCTATATATATAAAACAACTAAAGTCGACCTGAAAATCGCATCCTTTATTCAGTAATAGTTCAGATTAAAAACAGCCCTTCAAATTTATTAATTTAAGAGTTTTGAACTGAATCCTTCAGATTTTTTTCAGACTCTGAGGTGTTTTCACATCAGCCTTTTGGGCGACGGCATTCGTCTCTGTGAGTAAATGAACTGAATCTAAACCAGTTGTGAGATTATTATCTGTGCAGCTGAGTGTGTAAATGAGAGTTATTGATTTCAGAGGATGTAAATGCGTCCTGAGCTTCATCGTTTTTAGGAGAATTACACGTTTCTGTCATTTTCTCAGTTTTGCGCCTCGTATGAAACATTTAATGAGACTCGCTGTGTTCGACTTCATCTCCAGACTTTTGTCTTTAACCAGTTTTTCCTGACTCTGTTGCTGTAAATAGCTTTCAGCAGTAAAACAGGCCATTAGGGTCAGCTGACAGAGAACACTGGAGCCCAACATGTGGTCGGGGCCCCAACAGGGGTCGCAACATTAACCCGAGAGGTCACCAGATGATTCACAGAAAAGAAAAACATTTAAGCAGAAACATCTTTTAAATCTAAATGGACCTGTCCAGTCCAGCTGAACAGTAGAAGAGTCTCAATGATGAGTTCTAGAAATATCTTTGTTTAAGTGATCAGTCAGTTTCTTTTCTGATCTTTCATCAGCGGTGATGTTTGTCCATCACATCTCTCAGTTCGATTAGAAAGATCAGACATGAATCTGTCTCTTCTGTTTCGACCTGTTAATCGTGTGGTCAAAGTTTAATATTATCGCAAACATGAACACGCAGCTTTTATTTGCTGTGGGATATTTTGTGGGATTTCTTGATTTGAGGAGTTATTGATGGTTTGGACACAGCTCATAAAGCAGATTGATTCCAGCCTTCATGCTGTTTCCCTCATGCTGAAGCAGACTCAATGAGAGGCTTGTTGCGGCTCTGAGCTGCCGCGTGTTTGATGGTCGTCTTCGTCCCTCCACGCAGGGAGAAGCTGATTTTCATGCTGGTTGGAGCTGAACAGTCGGGGGCTTTGTGGGGGTTCGACAGCTGACTGCCTCATGCTCAGCTGAGGGTTCGATTTGCAGGAGGAGGAAGGCGTCACGATGAGCCTCAGTGACCTTTGTTCTGTTTGTCTGTCCTCAGATTCGGTGAAGGAGACATGTCAGATCGTCCAAATCATGAGGTGAGTACAACCACGAGACCACAGCTACCACCCGACCCCCCCGGCCTCCGCCCAGCCCTTCCTCCTACCATGTGACTCTGTGTGTGTCAGTCAGGTGTTTTTAAACAGGGTCTTCAGGGGGAACCAATGAGCTGAGAGGAAGTCACGTTCAAATGTAAGTGACCAGGTGGTGACGTTCCTGTCTCGCTCCCTGTGTTCCAGAGCAGTGCCGTGCTCAGGGTCACCCGCCTGCCTCTGGTTCGCTCGGCCTTCCAGTCGGTGACATCAGCGTACTCTGAGGTCAAAGGTCGTTACCCTCTGCTGGGCCTGATGGGAGGAGTGGCCGAGGTCGGGGTTCGCAGCGTCTCCCACGTCGCCATAAGACGGGCCACGCCCCTCCTCCAGAGTCTGGAGCCGCAGAGTAAATACTACTGCTACTACTAATACTACTACTACTGCTATTAATTCTGCTGCTACTACTAATACTACTACTACTGCTATTAATACTGCTGCTACTACTAATACTACTAGTACTGTTACTACTAAGGATTGGCTTGTGTTTCCTTGTATTTCCTTGTGTTTCCTTGTGTTTCCCTTGTGTTTCCTTGTATTTCCTTGTATTTCCTTGTATTTCCTTGTGTTTCCTTGTGTTTCTTTGTGTTTCCTTGTATGTATGTAACAGACTTCCCGTCTCTTTCGCTGCAGTTGAAGTTGCCAACAGTTTTGCTCTCGTTGGTCTCGACCGTCTGGAGAGAAACTTCCCGATCCTGAACCAATCGACAGACGAGGTTTGTCTCATGTCGTTACAGATCGCAGCTGACCAGCAGAAAAAGAATCAACATATTTTATAATGTTGTATAAAGTAAATGATTAATTAATAATGAAATCAATCAATAACTAAAATAACTGCCCGCTGCAGCTTTAGTTAATGAACTACAGTGGCCCCTGAGGACAAACATTACAGCAACTGAAAATAGAAACTTTTCATGGATTTAACTGCAGATTCTTCCTGATTGATTGTAAAACATCAGAAAATAGTGAAAAGGGTTGAATAGCACATTTTCCCAGAGCACACGTTGAGGGCTTCAGAGAATATTTAGTGTTTCTGCTTGAATCCACTGCATCACTGGAGGTGCAATATTCCTTTTATAGATTCTATATAATATTCTAATATTCAATGGTCAGCACAGGGTTAAACGCTGCTGTGAGGAGGTGCTGACCAGCTGTTGTCCCGGTCCTCAGGTGGTGGGTCACCTGAAGGACGCCTTCTTCGTGACCCTGGACGACGTGCAGCTGTGGGTGGTGGACGGTTTGGACGGAGCTCTGGATCAGCTGGAGCGCCTGTCTGACAGCGCCCGGGCTGCCGTGCGGCTGCTGCAGGACAGTCAGGTGGGCCGAGCCGCCACGTCGGGACTGGACGACGTGCTGAGTCGTCTGGAGGACGCCACCGCCTACTACCTACCGCTCCCGCCCACACTGCGTGAGTACAGGGGCATTCTGGGTAACTGTGGTGAGCACGTGGGCCGTGTGTTACTCGTTCAGGTGCAGGTCATACAAAGCACCATGTGACTGAATATAGACACTTTATAGCCTCAGATGACTGGATCCAACCTCATTTCATCTGAAACAATGCAGCAGAACCAGCACAGAAGAAGAATAAGTCAAAGTACTAAAAGTACAAAAGTATTAGCATCAAAATATACTGAGTAAAAGTACTCATAATGTAGAATAATATACATGATATTATGGATTATTAATGTGTCCTGCTGGTTGTTTAATCTGTAGTAATACTTCGATTATTGATCATATTTAATTTAAAGGAACCGAAGCTGTCAGATGAATGTAGTGGAGTAGATGGAGAACGTACCAATAAATAGAAAAACTCAAATAAACCCCAGAAAGTGCAGTAGTGGAGTACATGTCTTGTGACAGTAGGTCAAACTGATCTCATTCAAGTCTTCAGCCAGTGAAACCCCCCCCCCCCCCCCCCCCCATGTAATTAAAATGATGATGGTGTCCAGGTCTCGATCAATCAACATATTGACGAGGGGGCTACCTGCAGCCAGCGGCTGGGTTGGGATGTGAGTGTAATGTGGAACATTGTCTTCATGTCACTGGAACTTGTTTAGTTGTAGTTTCTCAGGTGAACCAACGACCTCCTGAACTGCCGTGTTGTTGTCCGTCAGGTCGAGAGTGGGAGATGAAGGTGCAGGAGTACGAGGACGAAGACGAGGAGGACGAGCCCGGCCTGTGGACGAGGGTGCGCAGCCTCCTGCTGAGCCTCGGCCTGCAGCTTTACCATCGTATGATGAAGGTCAGGGAGCAGCTGCAGACAGCCGTCAGGACACTGGGAGACGCTGCTGACGCGGTGAGACTTCACTTCCTGTACCTTCAGTGTTCAGGGAAACATGAGCTCAAACACACATCGTTTACATTCACAACATCATCGTCCTCCAGCTTCATCGTGGAGCAGGGGCTCTGTTCAGAAACAACCGGAGAGAGGGAGCCGAGGACCATCAGCTGCTGCTTTAATCAATCAATCAGTTACACTTCTAATAATACACTGATTGACTGTGCTGCAGTTTAACTCATGAAAAGCAGAAGTGAACTTGAACTTAGTAAACCCAGAGAGACAAACAGGTTTATTTATACAAAAGATTTCATCCATAAAACAATGCAAACAATCTAAAAGAAACTAAAATGATAGAAAACAGAGCAAGTTCAGTCAGACACTAAAGACATAAAATATATATTGTCATATATATAATGTAATATATACTGTTTATATATACTGTATATATATAGTAATATATACTTTATATATGTGTGTGTACATTTCTACAGAGACATCATGTTGAGATGTTTATCAGCCTCAGCAGCTACTGAATGTTTCTGAACATTGGAGTCCTGAAAACAAACAGACTGTGTGTGTGTGTGTGTGTGTGTGTGTGTGTGGGTGTGAGTGTGTGTGTGTGTGTGTGTGTGGGTGTGAGTGTGTGTGTGTGTGTGTGTGTGGGTGTGAGTGTGTGTGTGTGTGTGAGTGTGTGTGAGTGCGTAAAAACAGTGAAATACATAAAGATTCTGAGCAGAAGCACAAAACAACATCAGCATTTCTACATTTCTGTTTTAATGGAGCTGAAACGTCCTGAGTGTCTGCTGTATGAAGGACGTGTCTTCCTGGTCAGAGACGTAAACATGCAGCAGACAGACGGGAACGTTCGGAGCTCCGGGAAAGATAACGGGATGTTTCCTCTGTACGTGCTGCATGAAGCGTCTGACTGATGAGAGATAACACACTCAGCTGGCCTCAGTTCAGTCTGCTGCTGCCTTCATGCACTCAGGGTTCACACCTGAAACACACTCTGAAAACACTGCACGGCCAAGTCAAAGTATATAAGTACCATCAGCTAAATGTACTCAAAGTATTTATTATAATAATATTCCCGCTGCAGTAAAGAGTTCCTGCTGCAGTAAAGAGTTCCTGTCAGTGTTTTATTATCTCTGATGTTTCTGGATTAATATTACTGCTGCATTCATGTGTCTGTTGCATCATGACGACATGTTAGTGTTGTTTCATTCTGTAGTTCATTCATTCATTGATCTTCTGGCCTGTTACTGTGGTGGTTGTGACGGCTGACAGAGCAGAAACACGATGTTGTGATTGGGCTGTGAGCGCGTTTCATTCAGTCATCACATTCATAAAGTGCATTAAAAACAGATCCGACTGTCTGCTGACTCAGTGTTGGAGAATAATGAGGACTCTTCACTGCAGGAGAGCTGTGTTGCCCGAGCCAATCAGCGGCCTCATTAGGCCTGTCACTGTGCTGTTCTGAGTGAGGCAGGTCAGAGGTCATGGCCTGCTGTCTCTGTCCGACCCAAATACCCGATGAGGCCCCGGAGAGGTTCCCAGGAGACGCCGCGGCCTCCAGCTGGCAGGAACACACCGCTGCTGTTTCCTCTGACTCAGAGGAGGAATCCTGAATGGAGCCTTGACCAGTTCTGTTGGAACCCACCAGTCCCATTCATATAAAATGTCTCACAGTCAGTCACACTCCTCTGGAGCTGCAGTAACTTTCATGTCATCGGTTTAACAAGTTGATCACATCCCTTCACTCCTGGCCCTAAAAGAGTCCCCTGATAACTACTGTTCCTGAATCAGCCGACCTGTAGCTGTGTCGTTCCTGTCGGGTCGCGGTGGTGTCGCTCCGCTCGCTGTCCTCGTGTCTCTGCTGCCAGATCTCAGCTGGTCTGGATCCAGATCTCCTGGTCTGCCAGCTGGACTCTGACTCTGTTTTCAGCTCTTGTTTGTCAGAACAACAGAATGTTCTCTGCTGAGGCTGGACAAACAGCCTGTTCAGTCTGTGCACAGTGAACCCTGAGACCTCTGACCTCTGACCTCTGACACTTCCTGTAGGGAGGCGACAGTAAAGCTCCTGTCACGTTGTTCCTCAGTAAACCACCACGTCACCTCCTTCAGTTTAAAGGTCTTCTGACCTCAGAACCAAAGATACTGAAGATTTCACGAACAGTAAACCGAGTGTTTGCCGGTGACGACTACAGTTCATCTATAAGGTTTTCGTCCCTCCACTGAGCTCGAAGGTTCAATGTTCAATTTATCCTGAATTTCAGCCACATCTGACCTTCATCAGCGAATAGATGTTATGATAATAGTTGTTGTCACATTTACTTTACATTTACCATACTTACAAAAAGTACATGTAAGTCAAAATTGTATTTCCATTTTATGTCCCTTACCTCCACTACATCTGTCTGACTGCTTTAGTTACCAGTTACTTTTTACACAAAGCAACATATGGTATACATGATATGATATGATGCAGTACTTTACGACTCATCTACCCAGTAGTATACGAAGTACATACATTAAATTGTATTATTATATGTATTTCTTAGTGAAAAAAACAGAATAATATAATATTCTATAATAATATAACACTGTGAAAACCATGAGTACTTTTACTTTGAAACAATTTGTACATTTTGCTGATAATACTTACTTCTAATATTTTGAATTAAGTACTTTTACTTGTAATGGAGTATTTTTAGACTATTGTTTTTCTACTCTTACTCAAGTAAAGTATCTGAGAACCACTGACAGCAAGAGGTTTAATACAGTAAACATGCTGAGCAGCTGGTGTATCTGTTTACAGTGCAGCCAAACAAACTCAGGTAGTTTTAATGAAGCAGTCAGTCAGTCAGTCAGTAAGGATCGGCCTTCATCATGTTTCCATCATGTTCGTATTTTCCGTCTTCAGCCGTTAAACTCACCCTTGGATGACAAGTGCTCAGAGTCATTGAAAGTTTTTAACATCTACTTCTGTGAGCAGTGAGCAAACCCCATCAGCTGATGAAGACTGTGTGAAATGGCCAAAAGCTCCTTAACAAGTGAATTAGTGGACACTGAATTGAGATTGGTATGTCATTTATTTTGTGTGTTCTGTTGTCTATTGTCTGGTCACTCCAGGTGGGTCTGGGTCAGGTCCTGGAGCTGGTCGGTGACCTGCTGCAGTACCTGCAGAGCTTCTTGGTGGCCCTGGTGTACCGGGCCGAGAGTCTCCGAGAGCTGACCCTGAGCGGGGTCAAAGGTCAGGCCGTCATGTTGGCCGAGCTGCGTCCCGTACGTCAGATCGGAGAGCTGCCGGTTCAGATCCAGCAGCTGCTCGGGGACCTGCAGGAACTCTCCAAGATCCTCCTGCAGCTGGTGATCAACGCCACACCGCTCTACAACATGGTGAGACACACAGGACAGGTCACCTGACACAGAATACAAGACTGAACAACTTCCTGTTTGGCTTCACCTTGGAAGGTTTGGCCTCGTTACCTGAGAATAACATTAAATACAAACATCACAGTGAAACAGTTTCAGCAGGACAACTGTAACTAACAGTTTCCACCTGCTTCCAGTCCTTGTGCTAAGCTAGGCTAAACATGTCCTGAAGCTATCACTTTAATTGTCTGTTCCTTTACGGCTCACAGTGGGACTGAAGCCTCTGAAATAAACTGAACCTGAACTCGTGTGTTTCAGCTCCAGCAGCCGTCTGATCAGGAGGTCGAGGACTTCCTGAACCAGGACGACTTTGCAGCCGACAGCTCGTCCCGTCGCAGCTCCGTTAGCAGTCTGTTCCTGAAGGCGATGGATGGCCGTCCTCGCCGCCGCCGGAGTCTCTACTCCCGTGCCACCCGAGGCTCCGGGGGCCCCCAGAGCCCCGACCCCCCAAATGGACGCCGTCGCTCCAGCCTGAAGGACCTTCCGGCTCTGGAGGTGGAGGGCCTGCCCCTCCCTTCCGACGGCATCATCGCCCACCGCCGGCCATCCGCTACCGACCTGCTCCTCGCTCCGCTCAAACAGTTCGTCTCTCAGAGCCAGAAGGCCTTGGAGTACCTGAACCCCAACTCCCCCGCCAACTCCCCCGCCAACGCCACCAACGTCACCAACGTCACCAACGCCACTTCAGCAACCGACTGTTAAACAGCATGCTGAGGTTTGACCCCGCTCTGATCCACGACCAATTGCCGCTGCCGGCATCACCCCCCGACCAATCTGAGCCTCCCACCGCAGTCATTGATGATGAGTCGTCTCTGCCTCAGCTGGTGTTAGTTTGTGCGTTCACATTCAGCAACAGAGCGATCGGAAAATTAGTTTAAATCTCAGAGAAACGAATCAGTTTCATTCAGCTGTTCCACTTAAATGTTACTTCATCAGTTAACGTCTGTATTCACTTTGTTTCCATCAATATTCAGTTCAGTGTTCTTGACAGTGCAGATAATTTAAACATATAAATGTGAGTTTATGATCATGTATGTTTTATTCAACGTTGCCTTTAAAACATTGACTTTAAAAAGTCAGATAAAAACTCCTGTCAGAAAACAAATTAGTGGCAAAAACCTCTTATCACAAGATGCCCTGACCGGGCTTTTCCAGAGCTTTCAGCCCGGCATTCTTCGAAGACTGAGTTTGCTCCATTATCGGCTACGTTTACATGCACAGGATATTCTGGTCTTTGCCTTTATTCTGAAAAAGTCAATACTCATTTACATGCAGCCGTTCAGCCACAACTAACATAAATGACATTCTTCCTCTGGCGACACCGTCAGAACCTGCTGATACCAAAGAGTTTCTAAGAGTTTAACAGTCGGTGTGTTTCTCCTTCCCACCAGGAATGTGGGCTTTTCTTTTGGGCAGCATCTCTCCTCCAGCCTGGAAAACTGTCGGCTGGTTGGTTTGTTTTCATTGTACAGAGCTGAGCGTAAACAGGCGAGAGGCCGTGTGTCGCAGACTGAATGTGATGTAAACATGTCCACAGAACGCTGCTGAAACCAGGAGAACATCAGCACATCACACACGTCTTAATGGGAAAATAATACATGCAGAATAAGGCCTGATTCAGTTTATATATGCTATATATATCCATATATGTCTGTCTACATGACCTGTATCAAATTCAGAATATTGTCATATTCGGAATAATAGTGGAATATTAAGTGCATGTAAACGTGGTCATTATTGGGTCATGGAAACTCCAAACATCCAGTGATGAATCCATAAAATGTGACTGAAGGCCCTGGAATTTTCTTTCTGTTTTGTCAAACTGCTCCTGAAATGTTATTTTGCCCCTCAGAGGCCACCGTACCGTACAACGGTTCAGTTAACTGTGATGAAGGTTTTGGTTGCAGGTCTGATGTTGGGTCAGAGAAAGTTCTCTGTCCGAGGGAAAGATGGAGATCAGATTAATACAAGATTCCCTTTAAAAATGAAAACATTTTAGATAAGACGATATATATTTGATTCGATCTGTAATTTATCAAGTAAAGAAAGTCAGATTGGATGTTTTTAAACGTGTTTTATTGTTTGAAAGCTGCTCGTTGACACTGAATTTGGTCTGAACGTCAGAACAGTTGAATTTATTGATATATTTCCAGTTTATCTGAACTAATGTTTGACAGGAAGTTATTGTAAAAGCTCATTTATTATCAGACTTTTAACAATATAATTTCAATATGCTATTATTATAATTTATTATGTAACAGAATCAGTGTGCTGTAGCTCTGTATCTCCATGTTAAAATAAAGCTTCCTGGACTCTGCAGCTTCAGTGTGTTTGTATCACAATGAAAAACCGACTGTTTCACTTTGTTTACTCAGGTTTTATTAGACATCAGGTTTCTGTTCACACAGTTTGTAAGATCAGCACAGATTTATCTGGATTTATTTACCCGAACTCTTTAGAAGTGAACTAATAATATTAATAACATATAACAACATAAACTCGTCTGTTCTATTATAAACTGATCGTTCATCCTCCGTCACAGTGTGAGCGGAGCAGGAACCACATCGACCCGACCAGAAACATTTTAGACTACGACACTTTTCAAACATCGGGACATTTCTTGTGATGATGATGATGATGATGCCATCATCATGAAGCCATCAGTCTGCAGGGAACGTGTTGGACAGCGTGTCGACCTGATGATGAGGAGTCAGTTCTTCCTCTTCATCCTGAAGGAAACGTCTCTCCCATGTTTCAGTCGTTAAACATCTCATTGGTCCAGGCGCCGCGTGTCTCTGAAACAAAACGACACGTCCTCCCAACCGGCCTCTGACCTCTGACCTTTTCTCAACAGACAGGAAGTCGTCACTGTGACATCAGACACGGTAAAAACTCTTCTCTTGTTATGAATGCGTTGTTTCCTTCTTGTTTACTCGGCTCGTCCCTCCTCGCTGGAGACGGACTTCCTGCTGCAGCTGCTGGTCACTGAGGGACGGACATGTTGCGGCGTCCTGAGGACAAAACAAAAAACGATTCTTTTGATCAAACATCTGCAGTCCACCAGGCATCAAACTCACTACTGAAGTGAAGGAAAAACCTCCAACTTCTCTAGTGTCTCTAGAGTCAGGACAGTTTTCACAGCACTTCAGCTCTCAGCAGAATCCCTGATCTTCTTCACTTCTGAGGGGGACTTTCACAATAAAAGTCTCATAAATAAGATATTAAAGCTCAGCATGCTCTCAACACTAAATATTTATAGTAGTAATCTATCTACATGTATGAAGAAGCAGTGAAACAGAATCCTGAACTGATGCTTCCTCCATTTTAAACTGTGCTACGTGTTTCAAAGTAAATTTACCTTTTTTAACTGCAAGACAATCAAATAAACATTTGCCTTCATTATTTGTTTTTTAAAAATTTAAATTCTTCTTAAATCATACAAACTTTCTCTCTGGATATCTGGTAACAACAGAGTCCTACAAGACGACAACTTACTATCGCAACAGAAGAACTAAATGATCATTCGTCTGCATTTAAGCCAATATATTAAATTCAGTTCATTGGTTTTCCAGAGCTTTCAGCCACGTCTCGTGGTCTTCATCAGCAGATGGAGATGGAATCTTGGACACGTGTTAACAGGTGACTGAAATATCCTCCCTAACGTGTGTCTGTGTGTCTCACCTGTCTGTGTGTCTGTGTGTCTGTCTGTCTGTGTGTACAGAGTCAGGATGTTGCAGCAGACCTCCTGACCGTCGATCTGATCCACTCGACTGTAAACGGATGAAACATCAGATTCATCATCAGTTCAACTGTTAGTGAAACTCTGACGGCTTCACATCAACATTCACGATTCAGTTTCCTCACCGACGTCTCCGTATTCTCCGATAAACCTCCGGGTCAGGAACCTGGCGGTGAGGGCTGCAGACAGACAGGCAGACAGACATCTGAACTAAGGTGAAACTTCATTAATAATATATATATTAATATAATATTAATCTTCTGATTATTCTGTCGATTTTTTTTCTCACACTGAGAATAAAAAATAAATGTATCAATATGAAAAAAATATATAAAATGTCTGTTTTTCTAAACTTATTCTGATTCTAACGAGCGGTTCAGATTGAGTCCAGCTGATGTTTGTGTGTAAATGTTTTCTTTCCTCCGAGTAAAAACAGAAACTCAACACTAACGAATATTACCTTTGACATATGAAACTACATGAAAACTGAACCTGAACTTCGTCTCAACAGAAACCTTCATGAATCTGAATGTGAAACAGGATTCAGTACCAGATTTGCCGATGCTGCGAGTTCCCAGCAGCAGGATGTTGGATGTTGTGAGGAGGGAAAGCTGGAGGTGTTCAGGTGTTTTAACAGTGAAGCAGGTAAACTGAGCCCTGAACAGCACAGCAGCAACAAGAAGAGAGAGAAAAAAGCAACTGACGACTTCATCGTCTCCTAATTGATTTTCATACCACGTGGAGGTAAACAGCAGTTACTTCATGTTTCCTGAGGTTTTATTTCCCTGACTAAAATGTTGAGCTGCTTCGAACAGCCCTGAGGGAAACTTTGTTTTATAAGTTACTTCTTTTTGTGCTGCTTTTCTGTTTTGGAGAAATAAAAATAATATGACACTTCACTTGTATCCCGCACTGTTGTTTTAGTATCAAACACTCACCTGTCGACTGTACAGGTGGCCATCGAACATGGTCTTCATCAGAGGATGGATCATCATCATCATCATCATCACAGAGAGAATAAATCCTGATGTGAACATCTGGAGCAGCTGCTTCCTGGAGGAAGTACTCACGTCTGTTCCTCGAGTAAAAGTACCAACACCACGATGTACAAGTACTCCACTGCGAGTAAACGTACACAAGTATTATAATCAAAATGTACTTGTAGTAAAAGTAGTAGTTTAACTACTTTATACAATGAAGTTTGGTAGTTTAGTCCAGTGGTTCCCAACATAGGGGTCGGGCCCCTCCAAAGATCGTTAGATGGTTGGAAACAAAATACAAAATATTTCTCTGATCTTTGATTTTCATAAAGATATTGATCCTTTAGAAAGTAACTAAAATATGAGAAGTTCAGAGGAGAAAAGTGTCTTTAACAACTGGTTCCGCAGCTGGTTCATCTTTAATTATATTTTACAAACTGATCATATGTTTTAATGTAAAACAAGTAACTAAAGCTGTCAGATAAATCCAGGGAAGTGTTTGGACACGTATGGGCACGTTAATGACACGTTAATGACACAGTTTCATGTGGAAAAAGACACACGGTTTTAGATGTTTCAAGTTGAATACAAAAATCTTAATTTGTACAGTAAATAGTAATTAAAGCTGTCAGATGAATGTATTGAAGTAAAAAGTATAAAGCAGCATGTAATGGAAAATACTTCTGACCATCAATAGTCACATCTTGGAAAAATCAAGTCAATCAATAGATTAACATTCAGAAGACTGATTAAAACTTTACAGCTTCAACACTGGCTGAACTTCAGGTCCCAGAATTCCTGGGTGATGATGTCACTCGTCGACAGCTGACATGACAGAAACTCTTGTTGGTGTTTGTTGGGAGGTCAGAGGTCGACTTGTCCTGATGTGACTCTTAAGGAGGCAGGGTTTAGTCCTCCTCCTCCTCCTCCTCCTCCTCCTCCTAACGCTTCCATCCTGTCTGTCCTCCCCCTCTTGGATCCTGGCGTTCCCATCAGATCCAGAAACTCTCTCAGCCTCTTCTTGGTCTCCTTCAGTTTGGCCTCGCTGCTGATCCCTTTTTGTTTCTCTGACGTGACCTTTGACCCCTTTGAGCGCTCCTCTTCTTCATGGGACATCTCGGCGCTTGGCGGGCTGTCCGGACGTCTGCCTGTAGAGCGCCGCCCCCTCGGTAGCATCAGGACCGAAGGATGAAGCTCTGAACGGAAAGTTTCCTCCAACCTGCTCTGAAAACTCTCCTGCAGTTTGTTCAAAACGTCATCGTCCTGGAAACACAAGAGAGGAGGCTGAGTGACGGACCAGAGAGCCAATCACAGCTACAGTTTCAGCATGGAGGCGTATTCTTGTCTCGAGATCTTTTTATTCACCTAAAAACATCATTTACAACAACTGGCTTAAACTTCCAGTGAATTTATGGGATAAAAAAACGTCATTACAGTAAGTAACCAATATATGTGAAGGAATTGTCCCTCTTGTAAGTTCTGGTCACCTGTCAGTCCCTGTAAACCTGTCAGTCTCTGTCAGTCCCTGTAAACCTGTCAGTCTCTGTCAGTCCCTGTAAACCTGTCAGTCTCTGTCAGTCTCTGTAAACCTGTCAGTCTCTGTAAACCTGTCAGTCTCTGTAAACCTGTCAGTCTCTGTAAACCTGTCAGTCTCTGTCAGTCCCTGTAAACCTGTCAGTCTCTGTCAGTCCCTGTAAACCTGTGTCTCTGTGTCTCTGGCTCCTGGGAGACAAAGGTCAGCTAGAAATCTTCTGTATTCGGTTTAGACTCCACTGGCCGGCGCCTGGTTGGAGACGCTGGATAAGAGAGACGGGCTTGTTGAGGACGCCAAGCAGACACTCAGCAGGGTTTTTGCTGTTTTTAATCTACAGGTAATATTTTCCTAATATTCTCCTAAGAATCATTGTCATCACTTCTCTATCAGCAATATTGATCATTATAACGGACAGACACAATATATATATTCAAACATGCAGAAAAGAGAATTCTTTTTCTTTCAGGTTTTTGTTTCTTGAAATGATGGAATCCGCTGAATTTTTCTTAAATAAAAACAGTTGATTATTTTCTGCGAGGTATCGCAGAGGTATCGATCCCTTTACTGTTTTACTGTATCAGACCTCTGTGGTCAATCCTGGAAATCAATGATCAGGACTGATTTATGCTAAAATTTAATTCTTATTTTAGTTTTGCCTCAGTGTGATGAAGAGCTTTGACTTTGTTTGATTCGTCCAACAGAGACGGATGAAAATGGGATCCACAGTGTGAGCGTCAGAACTGAACCTGCAGCTGTTTGTACCTGAGAGGTGATGAAGAGACTCCAGACGTCAGAGAGAAGCTCTGCAGCTGTTTGATATGCAGGAGAGCGGCGGAGAGTCACGCGCTCCGACATCATCTTCAGACGAGGCCAAACACGACCAAACTGAAAACATCATCATCATCATCATCAGGGATCAGAGTAACACACTCCTCCAGTAAAAGTACTAATACACACTGTAAATACTGTGTCACAGTAAAAGTACTAATACACACTGTAAATACTGTGTTACAGTAAAAGTCCTGCAGTGAAACTGTTCCTCAGTAAAAGTCTGTGAGTATAATCAGTTGCATGTAGTTAAAGTATTTCCACAGTAAAATGTCCCCTGTGCCTGTTGTACTATTATATATTCTATCATTAGATTATTATTCCTCATCATTCATGGAAAAGCAGGATTTTACTGTTGGAGCTCATTTTGAACTGTTTTGTATCGGACTGCAGCTGATGATTATTTTCATTCTGGATCATCTGCTGATTATTTTCTCCATTAATCCATTGATCGTTTGCTTTGTAAACACGGTGTCACACCTCAGATTTGCAGTTGATATAGTACTTGAGTAAATGTTCTTAGTTACGTTAAAGTACTGTGGACAAACTGACCTCAGGAAGTCGCCTGCAGCCTTCGACCTTCAGGAACAGCAGCAGACTCTCACACCTCTGCAAGAAGACACAACACAGCAGCTCAAAACTGGATTTGTTGTAATTACAGTTTCCATCCAAATGAAGCTCAAATTAACGTGAAGTGCTGCTTGTTTCACTGGCTTATGGAGAGAAACAGCAGGTGGAGTTGATTCTCCAGTCGGCGCCATTAAACCACCACAGAAGAAGAGACGCAACAAGGTGACGCCATTAAAAGAGCTCCAATCAAAGCTGAGGAAGGTTACAGCCTCCTCATCATCCTCATCGTGTGTGTGTGTGTGTGTGTGTGTGTGTTTGTGCACCCTGACCCTCTGGTCCAGCAGACTGAGACCGGGACCCTCAGGTCTTCGTGGTCTGTCGGAGCTGTAGGGGTCTGAGGGGTCAGTCAGGTCTTGACACAATGAGCAGATCCACTCTGACCTGCAAGACAAAGAGAAGGGACGGACCACGTTTACACCAGGAGCAGACTTCTGCTTCAGGATTCGATGTGTGTTGGTGTTAAACTGCTATCAATAAAAACATTTCCTGCAGATTTTTCACAATAAAAGTTCTTCAGGAAAGGGAGAGATTGTGCTTCAGTGTGAAACATCTGTGCAGGAAGCGTTTCACTGACAGTAGTTTATCTTTATATCCACAACTGCAAAGTACTTATTACATTTTTTATTTCAATTTTGTAGTTGGGAAGTTTATTTACAATTCAGTGTCTCATTTGTACTTTAAGCTGTTTTATTGTAACAACAGCGTTTCGTCTTTGTGGGAAAACAAAATCTTTGAGAGGCGATTTATGCAAAAGTATCTTATGTGATTTCATCAAACAACAAACATATGAACAAATTTCTCCTGTATAAAAAAAAAAACTGGAGAAATTCAAATAAAAGGCCTGGTGAAATAGGTGATTCCCTCTACATTTAGTTGTTTGCTCTGTGGAGGGAGCTTGTGGCCGTCACACCTGTAGTGTTTGTGGCTGTTGTTCATTTGTGTATCGATTGTTACCAGATGTCAGGTCCAACAGGGGGAACATGACAGTCTCTGTGGTATCCTCGACCGCAGGCTGAGCAGATGATTGAACCGTTGGCTGAGCCGCAGGCAGAGCAGGCAACCATCACCAGAGTCACCGGTGACTCTGGTGATGACAGCAGCTCTACGATGTCATCTGTGACGTCATCAACATGGGACTGTAACACAGCAGAGGGGAACATGCATGGATTATAAAGAGAGCTGGATACAGTGCTGGAGGCGCGGCCTCGTTCATTCCTATGGAAGTTGCTCAGTGGCAAATGAAGCAAACATCCGGGTATTCAGGATGCGGAAATTTCAGATTTTCCCGCTCTGTTGGGCCCATAGAGCATGCGCACTAGCGTTTCCTTCATAAAGTAACTCTGGATCCAGCTGTTAGTGAATTTTACAACTTTTAGGACCTAATGATTTAAATAAGGGCTGTTAAAGTCTTAGAACTGGGTAGTTGATGTACCTCAAAAAAAATTATTCACTGAGTTACAGACATCTCTTTTTCAATGTTAGTCAATGGAAAAAAAGTCTTCTTGGGCCCAGTGGCATCACGTGACGGACCTGGAAGTTGTGATTCCACCATTTGGCCGCTATGTCAAATTGGCTTCAAGGTGCAGCGCACTTCCTGGGGGCTTGGGAACATGTGGAAAATCTGGACGGCTTAGAGTTACCTGGGTCCTGTTCTTTGTATAACGGATAGTTTGAGGTTGATGATTGTTGATGAAGTCTTCAAAGCTGTCCTAAAAATGATCTGGAGCTGCTGTCGTAGCAACATGTCCTTAAACCCAAATCTCCAAACTGAGCTCCTTCAAAAGCGTTTTAGTTTTAGGGTAAATCCTCACATATGAACTAAGATAAAAAGGACTTTTTTTCCTTAAAGATATGACTATGTTAGATGAGAACTTTCATGGTTATTGAGAAACTATTATGATGCGTTGATGTAATTATCACAATTACAGTGTTTTAACTAAAAAGACTTAAATACTTTTACATGATAAAATACACAACACAATAAAACAGGTTCAGTTTTATAAAATAACTTGTTTAGTCTGGGATACTGAGCAAAAAGTTAAACTGAATTTAAGATAGATTACTTTATTCATCCCCGAAGGGAAATTAAGTTAAACTTTCTGTTAAAAGACCAATGGACACAGTTAACCTCTTAAGATGCGAATGTTATTTATACACTAAAATATATGAATTTCTAAAGTTGGATAGGAACAATAAATTACTGAAATAAATAGTACTATATATTGCCCATATGACTGTATTAAATAACAAATTACACTAACTGCACGTATCTATTGCCCCAGTGCATGCTGGGAGCACTCAGCGAATCATATGATAGTGATGATGGTTTAAATTCTCTACCCTTGTTGCCTTTATTTCAAAATAAGAACATGCCGTTATTAAATCTTAAATTAGGATTAACAAATCCACAGGTGACCTCCTACCTGAGTGTCCTTGCTCATCTCTTTCAGGTAAATCTCATCTTCAGCATCACCGCGGACCAGACGAAAAGCAGGAAAGGGACGTCCAGGGCGGGGCGGAGTTACGGGCAGTCTGAACAGAGACACTCTGGGCTTCCATTGGCTCAGACTGCAGTCTGTGTGTCCAATCACAGAGCTCGATTCTTCAGCGTCTCTGTCTGACAGTGTAGGTGCAGACGGTTTCATCGCAGGTTCAGGTTCTACAGACACGGTGGAGGTTGGTTCATTCTCTGCAGGTTCCTGCTGACTTGATGCAACCTGCTGTACGCTGTGGTCGCAGGCAGAGTCCGCCACTGCGCGCACCACGGGACTCTGCTGCTGGTGTTTCAGAGAGGAGGAAGGAGGGCTGATGTCAGAAGACCGAGGGATGCTGGTTATAGTTGAGCTGTTATCTTTCGGAGGTTGGTGGTTTGAGGTTTCTTCAGGATGCTGCGGCGCTGGGTGACTGGCGCCGTCTTTCTGTTGTTTAAGCCAGGTGTTTCCAGGTAAAGTGTCAGATGCAGTCTGACTGAGCAGCAAGGGCAACTGAGATCTGTCAACTGAGGCCTGTGTGAAGGCGCAGCGGGACACCTGGTCCACAGTCTGAGAGTTGGTCAGCAGGTTGGCAGCGGACTGGTTCTGATGAGTGCTGACAGGCTGCAGGCTCACTGAGGTAGAAACAGGCTGGGCGGGATTGATCTGCAGCAACACCTGGCCTGGGTTCGTCTCCAGGTGAGACAACGTCTTTACAGTACAGGAGGACGGATGCTCCGCAGTTTGAATGGAGGTAACTGTGGTGGTTGTGGTCTCCGGAGCATTGGATTGGTTACTCGGGCAGGAAAGGGGTTGAGGACTCAACTGATTGGACGAGGACTTCCATAAAGAGGGGGGACAGTTGACTGGAATAGGTGAGTCAGTGCCACAGGTGGTCCTGGTTTGAGGAATGGTCCCGCAGGAGGGTGCCAGACAGTTGGGGGTAGGAGGAGTGATGTCGGAGGAAGAGGAGCATGACAAGGAGGGAGGGAGACACAACTGTTTGGACGAAGAATTTTGCGGCAAAGCAAGACAGTTAATTGGAACAGGTGCAACAGGTGAGTCAGTGATGCTGGTGGTCCTGGTTTGGAGGAGGGGTCTGCAGGAGGCTGCAGGGCTGTTGGTCATAGTGGAGCTGATCTCTTTCAGAGTTTGGTGGTTTGATGATTTTTTGTGACGTTGCAGTGCTGTGTGACTGGCGGCCGCAGGACCTATTTGACGAAGGCCAGCGTCTCTCTGCTGTTTAGGCCAGGTGTTTCCAGGTAAAGTGTTGGACGCAGTCTGACTGAGCTGCATGGGCAACTGAGGCCTGTTTGATGGGGAGGTCAAGGACCAGCGGGACACCTGGTCCACAGTCTGAGTGTTGGTCAGCAGGATGGGTGCAGGTTGATTCTGACTCGGGGCAGCCGGTTGGTTCAAGACCATTAAGGGATGGACCAGTTGGAGGATCGTACAGTATGAAGATGGGTCTGCTGAAGGCAGGAAACCAACGCTGACAGGCTGCAGGCTCACTGAGGTAGAAGCAGGCTGAACGGGATTGATCTGCAGCAACACCTGGCCTGGGTTTGTCTCCTGGTGAGACGACGTCTTCACAGTACAGGAGGACGGATGCTCCACAGCTTGAGTGGAGCTAACTGTGGTGGTTGTGGCCACCGGAGCATTGGATTGGTTACTCTGGCAGGAGGCGGGTTGAAGACTCAGTTGATTGGACGAGGACAAAGAGTTGACTGGAACGGGTGCAACAGGTGAGTCAGTGTTACTGGTGGTCCTGGTTTGAGGAAGGGTCCCGCAAGAGGGCACAGGACAGGTGGGAGTGGGAGGGGAAGAGGAGGAGGCGGATCTGATTCTGAATCTGTTCTGATTGGACGTTTGTGAGACAGAGAAGGGGATCCATGAAACTTCAAGTTCACCTGGAAACAGAAACATCACATCAGCAGCAGATAGAACAATAAACTGCCACCGCAGGATGTTTACAGCCAATCAGAAAATAAATGTGATGTCATCACGATGTGCTCATATGAAGCAACAAGCTGATCATTTCCCTAGAAAACAGAGATGTTTAAATTTACAGTTAAACTCGTTAAATCACAGGTACACCCAACATCTTCCATCAGGACTCTGAGAGGGTAAAACACCAGGGAAGACCTATTAGATAAATAAATCCTCATATTTAATGGGAATATGTGAGACATTATCTCATAATTATGCAATTAGAAATAAGATCTTTATCTTCATGATAGTTTTGAGTTTACAATAATTTCTACAACTCTTATTTTTCTGTGATGAATGATTGGAGCACATACTTCTGTGTCACAAGAAAACATTCATAAAGTTTGGTTATTTTATGAATTTATTATGGGTCTTGATATGGGTCAAAATGTGACCAAATCTGCTGGGTCAAAAATATATATACACAGCAACTTGAATTATCAATTCTGGTGACATAGAAAGCTGTATCAATCAAATTCGCTTTGTGGCATGGCCTCATAACTTCTTGTGACAGTCTAAGATTGACTACAGCTGCTGACTTTAACCATTTAAACAGGGCTTGTTTGATACACTTCACAGCTACAAAGGAAAAAAGTCGACAGAGCTCAGCACTGATCTGAAAAAGCCCATCATTGACTTGAAAAAGTAAGGAAAGTTACTTGGAGCCATTACAAAGCAGCTACAGGTCCCAAGATCAACTGTGCAAACAATAGTTTCTAATTATAAAGTGCATGGCACAGATGTGTCACTGACACGGCAAGAGTCAACCAAGAACCACCAAAAAACAGGTCTGCGATCAACTATAAGCTGCTGGAACACAGATGTCAGTGTCACAGTGAGCTGAGAGGCTGAGAGGCTCCCGGAGAAATATGTTTGGAGGAGAGAAGGTGAGGCCTTTAACCCCAACAGCACCATACCTACCGTGAAGCATGGTGGTGGTAGTATTATGCTCTGGGCCTGCTGACAGTACTTATGAGACTACCTGTTATGGCTTTCAACTGGGAATCATATCTCAGCTTACCAAAGTTCAAAATGGCATCCAGAGACATTCTGTTGGTGACGGCCTTCAGCTGAGACATTGTTGGAGGAGGAGACAGGTCCTGATCAGGAAGGTCCTTCATCAGAGACTCAATCTGCAGACAGAAAACACACAACGAAGTCTGACTGGTTCAGTAAGTCTGCTTGGTTCAGACGTGTCTGTTGGTCCAGAACAACATAAAGTGACTGAATCTTTCCAGTTTGTCATTTCTTTCTGTGTTATCGGTTCCTTTTCCAGCTGTTGCTTCTTTAGTTTTGGGATGATGGTTCACGTATTTGTTTTCACAGTCTGAATCATTTCTTATGGTCTAGTATTTTGGGGGAGGGGTGTCCAGCAGGTGATTGTGATTTGGCAGGGAAACTATAAGTAACAGTAATACAGACGTGACGATATAATAATACTAACAACCATAATGTAAAACATGGCAAAACCAAAAAGACACAACTTAGATGTATGGTATAACTATAACATTTATTTCAAGAGAGACAACAGTACTTTGACAGTAATAATGTCAACTCAAGGTCAACTTACTAGTCTTTGTCAAAGCTTTTAACCACATCTCATGGTCCTCATTAATAGTATGCTCAGAGTTTCTGATAATGAGGCTTGATTTTACACCAAAATTGTAAATTTTGTTCAGAACTGAACTATGATGAATTACAGCTTGGTACATTGGTTGTATCCATGGCAACAATTTCAATCTCCAGTCTCATCTCAACGCATCGAGCTGAGATGGCTCAGTCTGCAGGGTGGAAAAAAACAGGTCTTCTTGTCAGCAATGGTCAAAAATCACCTTCAAATCATCTATTAGAGTCTCAAAGATGCTCTGAAGAATGCAGCCGAATCAGACAGAACCCGATGTGAAGAGTTTATTGAGTACAGGTTTGTAACAGCAATAAAGCCGAGCAGGTTCCCGGTATCTGACTGATTTCAGCTCAAAAAGCTCCTCCTTTATACCCCGCAGCTCAGTGGAAGCCACCACCTATTTTTTTAAAAACCTGCCCAAATTACGCCTGGAGACAATGGTGTAATTTCCACAGAAAACTGAGCTCCTTCAATTCTATTGGTGAATTTGTCTAACTCCTCCCTGGAAAGGTCACACCAGTATCTTCTGGACTTTCCAGGCACATTCCTTTCTGCTCACCTTTGACCTACTCTTGATTCCAGTAAATTCGTGATTTTCCAGAACTCATTTTTAAAAAGACAGATGCCTTTACCTCACCAGGTCGTACACAGGTCAAACATGATTTAACACCCAGTTGGAACAACTAAATCTTCTGTCAGCTTCATCCTGTTTTTCCATTTTACCACAACAGCATCCTATTCATTCCTATGAAAGTTGTCCCCTGGGCGCATACGAATCAATCTGTAACATGGCAACGACACATCCAGGTCAGTAGTTTGATGTGTCTTCTGTTACTCAGCTGATCGGAGGTTGAATAAAACCACAGACCAGAGACCTGCATCCGTAAATCAGACCCGAACAGGAAGTGTGTTCACACAGCGTGGACCAGGATCAGGTTTTGTAGAGTTGCTCTGAGACCTCTACTGGTGACTACAGAGCTTTTTAGGGAAATGCATAGTTCCTGTGATGCATCATGGGACCTCTCTGTGATCACCCTCAGCTGAAAAATAAATGTGTGCGTTCTTTATTCTTGTAGATTAATGAGATGGAGTCTGACCTACCTGAGCTGTGTAGGTTAACAGGGTCGACAGGTTGTTGCTGTTTTTGGCTTTTTCTGCAGTTTCAGTCGCTAAATGTTGTTTCTGGTGCAGCTGCTTCACCATCATCATCCTCTTCTGAATCCGCTCAGACTCCAACTCACACACCTTCTGCTCAGAAACAAGAGTCGTACAAGATCTACGTACAATAAACTGTGCAACACCTCAAACACATACCTGGTTCTACAGAGTCTCGAGTGAGCAGCAGAGGTAGAGTTCTCTGTACTGTAGCAGTGTTAACAATGTTACTTTAACATTATATCTCAGCCCTGGAACTCAAACCATATTCTGATGCCTCCAGATATATATGTTTAAGTAATTAAATTGATATCAGAAACGTGCCGAACTAATGACTACTAGTTGATGAGGAGAATCTTGGTCGAGGCCGCCCTAGTTTCAAAAGATTAAGACAAGAGGAGAAGGCTTTCTGAGCTTTCTTCTGTCTTTTCCTATTAAAGGTTTTTTTGGGAGTTTGACGTGGTATAAAGACAGACGGTGTTGTACGTTGTACAGACTGTAAAGCCCCCAGAGGCAAATTTGTGATGGACTTGACTTCGAAAAGTCTGTTTTAGACTTGTTCTGACTGTTTGTAGAATGTAGACACACTCAGAGTCTGCTCAGACAAAAATAAATAAAATAAAAGGTGGAGTAAAACAACGTTTCTGCAGGTTTACCTTGGCCTCTTCCAAATGTTTCTCCATCCTCTTTTTCAGATGTGCAATGATGACGCTGTAAGACTGCTGCAGCTCCTTCTTCAGATAAGACTCACACTGAACAATCTCCTGCAGTCTGAAACACAACAACCCAACATGCTTCTGATTTTCACTTCGCTTCTATGGAAATTAACTTGCAGAAATGATCCATCACAGACAACATTCGGTCCAATAAAAACATTTATTTCAGCTTCATCCGGCCAGAAGATGTGGGTGAAATCTTCAGAACCGACAAGTAAACGGGATCTTGATTTATTCTTGATTCTTGATTTTTTTATTCCATGTGATAAAGCAGAAGCATCCGACAGCTCGCCGTCAGCTGCTGCTGAGAAGAGTTTTTAACTGGTTATGAAACAGTCAGTTTAACACCGATACCCATATGTGAGCTACATAGGCAAACCAGACCACCAACGAGAAGACTGGCTACTTATATACGTTTACTCTACAGGCTCGTCCACATGTCAAATTTCCTCGCCAGTCAGAAGAAACATTTTTCAGCACACAGCCTGGAACGGCCAATTTTTCTTTACATTTTCCCAGGAAAAGTTTGCAGTGAGTAATACGTTAGCCAGTTAAAAGGAAGAAGGAGGAGAATCTTATTTTTAAAGTGGTCTCTGCCCTGCATGTGTTCTGTCCTGGAGGAAGCTCTGCAGACTGTACCTGGTCTCCATGTCCAGCAGACTCTGTCTCACTGTGTCGGTCTGTACTCTGATTGGATGAACCAAGACCTCCAGCTGCTTCTTTAAGCTGTCCAACGCTTCACTGACAAACTGATACCTGAGAGGAGGAGGAGGAGGAGGAGGAGGTAACAGAAACAGAGTGGTATCAGCCTGAGTTTACAAATCGGGGGAAGCTGATGGATGGACACACAGCAGGTGGTGTGTACCTGTGGTTCATGTGAGCTGTGAGCTGACAGTCTCTACAGGTGAGCTGGTTACAGGTGAAACAGAAGAGCTTGAGCGGCTCAGACGGGTGGAGTCTGCAGAACTTGATGGGAGAAGTTGAGACACCTGCTGAAGACGGAAAACAGACACATTGTTAGTCAGGTCTGTTGTTCCTCTGTCGTCTGTTATCTTCTGTTTGTTTCTTCAGATTCTTCCGCCTGGTGTTTTACTGTGTTTTACAAAGTAAAAAGTTTTGATTTACTACAACTGCTCTTTTATTTCTGTAACCTGCGCTATTTATGGTGGCCAGCCCTCATGGATTTATAAAACACTGAAAGTACGATTGTAGTGGTGAAACATTGGTCAGACATGAACATAACTTCTTAAAAGAAACTTTGTTTCTTCTGCAAACTTCTACAGATAAAATCTACTATAAAAACAACGTCCAGAAGAACTCTTCATCTAATGAACATTAGAAGATGAAATGGACTTCAGTCTCAATCACATGAGACAAAGTCCCTTCTCTTCATGGAGACACTAAACTGTGCATCAAAAGGATACTTGACTTTTGGGCTGATCAGTAGCTGCTGTCTGACCTGCTGGCGGCTGGTTGAGGATCCTGTGTGATCTGGTGACCGTCACTCTGCGATGAGCCGACATGCAGACGTCACACAGAGCTTCATTACAGTCCAGACACCAACATCTGGCTGACGAGCGGTCACAGTTGCTGCACTGAGGAGAGATTGGGGGGGGGGGGGGGGAGTAGTAGTACTTGAGTCTTCCTCCTCCTCCTCCTCATCTGTCTGACAGGTTTAGTTACTTTACAGATGACAGTTTGCCTAACAGATGTTGATGCTGAATGTTTGTGATGAAGTGAAGGATGAAGAGTTCCTTTATGTGCTGAGAAAATTCTCCTCCTGAAGCTAAATAAACTGTTTCAAACCCTCTGGGATCAGCTGGAAGAAGCATCGTCACAGAGCTGAAAACAGGCTGTTTTTCTGTTTTTAGAGATACGTGGTTCTCTCAGGACGACTGGACTCGATGACCTTATAGACAGCTACCTGTGTAATAACCGCCGTCACTGATCAACACAAAGAAGCTACTGTCTTCACGTTATAAAGAAAACATTAATAATCATGGGAGGGTCATTGTACTTATGAGGATTATGAATAACAACATGGAGGCTCTGAACCACGATGGTCCAATGGAAGGAGTCACAGGTTTTACAACTTATTCCTCCTTCCTCTGGTCACCAGCAGCCTCCTATTCTTACCTTTCCCAATAAAAGCCCTATGCACATACAGTGCTTTCCAGAGGGAACTTTGACTCACTCAGAGCATTTCGCTAAAACTAGTAGATAGCTTACAATCATAATTATAACAATTCCTACATGCTCGAGCTCTTATGACCCCATGTTGGACGAAAGAATGAGCCCCCGACCCGATCCGAACAACCAATACAAGAACTTTGCACTTCAGGTGCACTACCGCCGCCTACTGACCGGGGGGGGGGTCCTGGCTCTGACAACCCTTATCTGGTTATTCTGTTTTTAGGGGCTGCTGGGTTTATCTGTGAGTAATCAGCGGGATATTGATCAGGTAAGAGTTGGATCAGACTCAGACCGAAAGTTGAGGAGCTGGAAGAACACTAGTATTGTTATCTTTATGTAGTTAAAGTATCGGTAGTAAAAGTACACAAGTATCATCAGCTGTAGTTAAAATCACAGATTCAAGTCTGAAAAGATTCCCAGTGGATTAGTCAGGAACCCTGGAGGTCCTCCGAGGGTCCCGGGACCAGAGTTTGTGTTACCTGCTGACTGAGACGCTCTCCCAGATCTGCGGTTGTCTCCATGCTGAGGACAGAAGTCGTGTCCTGCAGGACAGAGACAGAGAAGGATATTTATGTCAAACACCAACAAACATCAACAGAGAGGTCTCCATCAGAGGAACCTGTCGTGGCCAATAAAACGTCAGTAAAACGGGCCGGTTCATGAAGATCAGAAAACACGGCGCTCTGCTTGTTGGCTGTATGTAAACTTTGCTGGCAGTGAACCTGACGGTGGCGTGGAGCTCAGCCTGTGGTTCCTCCTGCTGTTGGTATCAGCTTTGATCATCTTCCAATGACGACCTCATGCAGCAGTGACTCAACAGTCTTTTATTTCACCAGTATTTCCTAATAAAGTTTCACACCAAGAATAAAGTGACATGTAACTCTGCAACACACGTCATAGCCTCAAGAAAAACAACTGACAGCAGATGCACCTGATCCACAGACCAGATCCACAGACCACTGATCAACAGACCTCTGATCCACGGACCTGATCCACAGACCTGATCCACAGACCTGATCCACAGACTTCTGATCCACAGACCTCTGATCCACAGACCACTGATCCACAGACCACTGATCCACAGACCTGATCCACAGACCACTGATCCACAGACCACTGATCAACAGACCTCTGATCCACGGACCTGATCCACAGACTTCTGATCCACAGACCTCTGATCCACAGACCACTGATCCACAGACCTCTGATCCACAGACCTCTGATCCACAGACCAGATCCACAGACTTCTGATCCACAAACCAGATCCACAGACCACTGATCCACAGACCAGATCCACAGACCACTGATCAACAGACCTCTGATCCACGGACCTGATCCACAGACTTCTGATCCACAGACCTCTGATCCACAGACCACTGATCCACAGACCTCTGATCCACAGACCTCTGATCCACAGACCAGATCCACAGACTTCTGATCCACAAACCAGATCCACAGACCACTGATCCACAGACCAGATCCACAGACTTCTGATCCACAGACCAGATCCACAGACCACTGATACACCTTTGATCCACAGACCTCTGATCCACAGACCACTGATACACCTTTGATCCACAGACCTCTGATCCACAGACCACTGATCCACAGACCTCTGATCCACAGACCACTGATCCACAGACCTCTGATCCACAGACCTCTGATCCACAGACCTCTGATCCACAGACCTGATCCACAGACCACTGATCCACAGACCTGATCCACAGACCTCTGATCCACAGACCACTGATCCACAGACCTCTGATCCACAGACCTCTGATCCACAGACTTCTGATCCACGGACCAGATCCACAGACCTCTGATCCACAGACCAGATCCACAGACCTCTGATCCACAGACCAGATCCACAGACCACTGATCCACAGACCTCTGATCCACAGACCAGATCCACAGACTTCTGATCCACAGACCACTGATACACCTTTGATCCACAGACCTCTGATCCACAGACCAGATCCACAGACCACTGATCCACAGACCTCTGATCCACAGACCAGATCCACAGACCTGATCCACAGACCTGATCCACAGACTTCTGATCCACAGACCTGATCCACAGACCTCTGATCCACAGACCAGATCCACAGACCTGATCCACAGACCACTGATCCACAGACCAGATCCACAGACCTCTGATCCACAGACCAGATCCACAGACCACTGATCCACAGACCTCTGATCCACAGACCAGATCCACAGACTTCTGATCCACAGACCACTGATACACCTTTGATCCACAGACCTCTGATCCACAGACCAGATCCACAGACCACTGATCCACAGACCTCTGATCCACAGACCAGATCCACAGACCTGATCCACAGACCTGATCCACAGACTTCTGATCCACAGACCTGATCCACAGACCTCTGATCCACAGACCAGATCCACAGACCTGATCCACAGACCACTGATCCACAGACCAGATCCACAGACCTCTGATCCACAGACCAGATCCACAGACCAGATCCACAGACCTCTGATCCACAGACCAGATCCACAGACCACTGATCCACAGACCTCTGATCCACAGACCAGATCCACAGACTTCTGATCCACAGACCACTGATACACCTTTGATCCACAGACCTCTGATCCACAGACCAGATCCACAGACCACTGATCCACAGACCTCTGATCCACAGACCAGATCCACAGACCTGATCCACAGACCTGATCCACAGACTTCTGATCCACAGACCTGATCCACAGACCTCTGATCCACAGACCAGATCCACAGACCTGATCCACAGACCACTGATCCACAGACCAGATCCACAGACCTCTGATCCACAGACCAGATCCACAGACCACTGATCCACAGACCTCTGATCCACAGACCAGATCCACAGACCACTGATACACCTTTGATCCACAGACCTCTGATCCACAGACCAGATCCACAGACCTCTGATCCACAGACCAGATCCACAGACCTGATCCACAGACTTCTGATCCACAGACTTCTGATCCACAGACCTGATCCACAGACCTGATCCACAGACCTGATCCACAGACCCACATGGATCCTGGAGTCCAGACCTGGGCCAGATGTTGAGTCTGAACTCCTTAATAACTAACAGAACAGAATTTGAGAGCTGCGGAGTCTTCAGACGGTCACAGTTCAACCAGTAGTTTTATTTGAGTCAAGCTGAGGAGCGTCGCTTCCTATAATCCTCCATCAGGAACAGAAACAGCAGATTCTCCTCCTGATCAATAACTCGACCGATCGTCTGATCTGACATAAAGGTGGAAAAAGCCCCCCCCCCCCCATTCTCTGATTGCAAAGCATGCTGAAATATACTTTATACAATACGACGTGTTTCTATGGAAACAGACAGTTTTTCTGGTTGAAACAGACAGTTTTGGACACTTTGCGGCTCCAGCAGTTGAAGCTAAGTTGGCTAACGGTGCTCACCGTAACATCCGGGTCCTGCTGCCGAGACCCCGGTGGAAACTGACGGTAACGTGGAAAACCTCCGTTAAACTTCCACCATTCCGTTTGTTGACTTCATTCAGTAGGTGAGAGTTACAGGTCCGACCTCAACTTCTTTCTTTCTTTCTTTCTTTCTTTCTTTCTTCTTCTTCTTCTTCTTCTTCTTCTTCTTCTTCTTCTGTCTGTTTAATGGCGGTTGGCAGACCGCTTCAGGTGCACTACCGCCGCCTACTGACCGGGGGGGGGGTCCTGGCTCTGACAACCCTTATCTGGTTATTCTGTTTTTAGGGGCTGCTGGGTTTATCTGTGAGTAATCAGCGGGATATTGATCAGGTAAGAGTTGGATCAGACTCAGACTTCCCTTCCTGTGGAGGAGGTCCGAACATTCATCTGATGTCAGTGAATTTACTTTGAATCTACCCCCTGTATGAAAGGTGTTATGTTCATAAAGTTACCTTGTCTTGAATGCGATTCTTGCAACATTTAATATCAGAAAACTTTTTATTGGCATGATAAAAAAAAAACAAGTATTAACGAACGGCTCCCACCAACTACAACTCGGTTCCCTTCGTTGGTGCCAAAGAGCCGTCGAAATGAATCGGATCGTCCACGAACATAACATCACAAGTGGATCAGAAGAGTTGCGTTCAATTCTCCCATTAATTCCTGTGTTTTCTATCTGAAAGTATCCCTGTTTCCTACGTCACCTGAACTCCTCTACAGTGTGATTTTAAGTGTCTGTCTCTCTTGTTACCTGTAGGCCATAAAGATTCTTCCTCTTGTAGTCCGACAGCTGCTAATTCATCATGTTTCATGTCCTGTTGACCAAATGTTCTCCTCCTCCTTTCAGTTTCCACGGCCTCCTCTCATTTCTCCTACGTTGTGTGCTGAAGTATCAGCCCTCATTTCCATCCACACCAATATGTGATGTTTTAATTTCTTTATTTACAGTAGTGATTGAACTAGTCAAGCACTATGTCATGCCTTTTATCTGACTGCATGTATTTAATACTTGTTAGAGCACTATTTATTAGGAATAATTGGGCATCCTGATGGTGGTGTGAAAGGTTAGATCTAGCTGCTCCAGCTGGAAAGTAAAACATGTTGGCCTGTGTATGAGCGGGCGACGGCAGAGGGAGTAGCAACGCGGCTCCGGCTGGACATGAGATCATGTTTGGCCGCTGCCTGACCTGCTGAGGTTGCAGCATCTGTCAGTTTAAAAAATGAGCTCTGGAAAGTCCCGGAGATACTGGTGTAAATTTCCACAGGAAGGAGTCGGACAAATACACCAATAGAGTTGAAGGAATTTGGACTTCTCTGGAGATTACACATTGTCTCTGGGCATAAAGTGGGCAGGTTTTTAAAAAGTAGGTGGTGGTTTCCCCCGAGCCACAGGGGATATAAAGAGGAGCTTTTTGAGCTGAAATCAGTTTCTGGGATCTCACTCAAGTTTATTGCTGTTACAAACCTGTACTCAATAAACTCTTCACATCAGATTTTGTCTGACTCGGCTGCATTCTTCAGAGCATCTTTGCAGCCTTTAGAATTATAGATGAAGGAATCGAGTTGATGTGGTGTTTGACCTGCTCTGTAAATACCAACAAGTTCAGCATTTAAATTTAAAATTGCTTTTATGAATATAACATTTAGTCAATAACATTAAAAAATGAGGATACTATAGGTCCCTCAATATGGCTGCTGGGAATGTCTTTTCCACACCAAACTGTGACCCCAGAACTCTGGGATTTAGTTATTTTGACCCTGTTATCAGCAGTGGACTGTACTTTCACAGGGACCTTTATGATCCCACCAGTGTCTTCTCTCTACCTGCAAATCTAAAAGGACCAGGGTGAGGAGAGAGGAGCAGGAAAGGGGCCAACAGGGACAGGAGGATCTGGACTCAGTGTCTGAACTTGTGTTAAACGTTCTGAAAGTTGTGAAAAAATAAATAGAAAAGAACCAACAATCAATGAAGAAAAACTAGAAACTGAGTGAAAAGAGCTCATTTTCATCTGTAAATCATCATTATTTAAATATAAAACGTGACAGATTGTGTTTTCAGTCTGTTCAGGACGGATTTGTTTAGAGGACGAGTTGAGCTTCATCAGAATTATCATAATTACAACATTAATCAAATTATGCCAAACTGGTTCAACTGCTGATCACTGACATCAGGCCAGGCAGCTTTATATATATACACTTTATACAAAGAGAAAAGCATTAGAATGATGTTAAAAAACAATAAGCAATAAAAACCAGAATAGAATATATTTGGATAGAATCAACTGAGATTTAAATTATATTTAAATGAGCTGAAATGAAATGAAGCACAAACAGAATTACAGTTAGAGTGCAGTAACAAGGTGGAAGAAATCAGTAGATCAAATGCCATCAAAGAGTTTTTGGTCTGGATTTGAGAAGAGGTGAAAGTTCAGGTGTGTTACAGGTTCTGCCAGCTGACTGAAGATCTAAAGGTTCCTGCTGGGTTTCTGTTCTGCAAAGAGATCAGAAGTAAGATGACTGAGTTATTAACGAGCAGCAGCAGAGGACTCAGCATCAAACAGTAAAATCCTGCTTTTCCATGAATGATGAGGAATAATAATCTAATGATAGAATATATAATAGTACAACAGACACAGGGGACATTTTACTGTGGAAATACTTTAACTACAACCTCCCTGTGTAGACGGGACGTGTCCACCATGAGAGCCTTCACACTGTCAATGTTGACCTCCACCTGTGTTACGGCTTCATGCTTTGACACCTGTGACCTCTTCTACCTGTATTGTCTGGTGTTTTGGTTAACAGACGTCAGCTTGATGCACTGATTTCCATCTGAGATGACTTTATATTTAAATAAACCATTGGAACTTCTCTCAGCATCTTTTAACCAAATGGACTGAAATGAACACGCCTGTACTTTACTGCAGTACTTGTAACGGTGTACTTGTACCTGAGTCCTGGATGTGATGGGAGTGACTGTAAGGTTTATAAGGCAGGCAGGCGGTTGAACTCTGATCCTCAGACTGACTGAAGCTTCTCACATCAGGTACGGTTCATCTCATTGATTATCTGTTAGAAAACTCATCAATTATCAGCAAAACTCAATATTAATCTCTGAGGTACTACATACTATTTCTGTACATTACATATGTTTAGATACAGACCTGTAAATCACAGATTACAATGGTTTTTACTGTCGATAGATCTGCACTCTCTATTAATCAATTAATTTTTTGGCCTGTATAACATTGGAAAACAGTTATAATATGTCTGTGTGTGTGTGTGTTTGTGTGTGTGTGTGTGTACATGCACTCCTGTATATGACCTTCCTGTACATACATGATCATCATTTATAAATGCTTTGGACTAAAGCATCTGAGAAATGAAGAAGAATGTACGTGAGCAATAAATATTAAGATGTAATCAATATAGTGATGATTTGGGCAGTAATCCCTTTCTGCTCATCAATATCTCACATTTAAAACACTTCAAGCTGCAATAAAATGTGTGAAGTTCAGTTTAAGCTTTGACTGAATCTGTTCAGTCACTTTTTGTACAAAAACAGATTTCTTTAAGTTTCTTTAAGTTTTCTGTCAATAATCAACGCTGATCGATGCTGATGACATGGTTAGTTGTTTTGAGTATGATGACGACGATGACGATGATGATGATGATGTCTTCACAGACGTGCGGCCCTCAGCCATGAAGAGAAGAGGCCTGATTTTCCTGCTGCTGTCGGGTCTGTAAGCCTCGTTCACTCTGATCAAACTTTATTTAGAATAAAATGTGGTAAAACAATAAAAGCAGTTTTTTGCCTTAATTTTCCCACAATCCAAAGCTTGTATGGACTATTTCTTGCTAAATGTTATGGTGATGATTAACATGAATCTGTCTGCAGAGAGTCGGTCTTGAATGTCTCCTGTGTCGTCTTTCAGGCTGTGTGTCGGTCTGTCACCTTCACGCCGACCGTTTCCATGTCGTCAATGAGCAGGGCACCTGGTCCGAAGCTCAGGATCACTGCAGGAACCGGTTCACCGACCTCGCCACCATCAAGGATCAAACCAACAATGATGAAGCCCGGCAGACGCTGGCGAGCGGAACGTTCTGGATCGGACTCTTTCTGAGCAGCTGGAAATGGTCTCAAGATGACCGGGACGTTTCCACGCAAACCTGGTTCACCAGCTGGGCCGTGAACGAACCGGCGCCGGGGAAGTGTGTGACCATATCTGGACTCGGGAACTGGTCTACCAGAGACTGTGGAGCTAAGCATCAATTGATCTGTTATAGTGGTGAGTCTGATGCCTTGTTGTGCTGAATGTCGCCCCGGTGATTCATGTGTGAAAGCTGCTGCTTGGCTGAGCTAGCGGCAACCTGTTAAACCACCAATCTTGTCCAAAAAACGGCTCCAAAAAAACAATATGTAGGGGAGGCCAAAAATACCAAACTCAAGGTTTCAGAACTGCCATCCACAAACCAACGGGTGACGTCACAGATACGCCCACTCCTTTTATAGAGTCTGTGGTACTGAGGCGTAGAAATATCTCTACAGCCAGTCAGTTACGTTGTGTTCGGACTGTGAGAATATCGAAGGGATTCCAACATGAACGTGAAGTGAATAATCCTGCTGGTTTGTGTGTGTTTGTCTGACCTTCATTCTTTTAGCTGAATACAACAAACACATCCTGGTGACGCAGCTGATGAGCTGGACTGAGGCTCAGACTTACTGCAGGTCGAGGTACACAGACCTGAGCAGCATCGGGAGTCAGGAGGACAACGAGCAGATCTCCAGTCTGCTGCAGAGTACCACTGACTCTACAGGGGGGGCAGGGACAGGTGGGACAGCGACAAGGTTGTTTGGATGGACAGGGTTATTGACAGGGGGGACAGGGACTGGGACAGCAACAACAACTGGGACAATGACTGGGACAACGACAGGGACAACGACAGGGACAGGGACAGCGACTGGGACAACGACAGGGACAGCGACTGGGACAACGACAGGGACAGCGACTGGGACAACGACAGGGACAGCGACTGGGACGACTACAGGGACAGCGACTGGGACGACTACAGGGACAGTGACTGGGACAGTGACTGGAGGAGACACTAACCTCGCCCAGGCATGGATCGGTTTGTACAGACAGTTCTGGGTGTGGTCGGACCGGAGCAGCGCCCCCTACAGGCAGTGGGCGACTCAGCAGCCTGATGAGACAGCAGACTGTGCGGTGATGGACTCATCGGGTGTCTGGTACAGTCGACCCTGCCAAGAGAAACACAGCTTCCTCTGTTACACAGGTGATCCCTGCTTGCAGTTTCTGTGAGGTCAGATCTATGATTCTGATCTGTGTTGATCAGGCTTCTGGTTTCTCTCTGCAGACGTCAGACCTTCTGTGCTGAGGTCGGTGAAGGTTCGGCTGAGGGGAAGATCTGCAGATCTGAACGACCCAACGCTGCAAGACTCCATTCTGCAGCAGGTCAGAAGACAGACACCTTCTGGTTGTCTGTTGCAAACCACTCTTGTGTTATTACGGTACATCTTTTTCCACCAGAATCAGAATCAGAATCCAGTTTATTGCCAAGAAAGTTTTCACATACTGGGAATTTGCGGTGGTGTTTTGGTGCATGAAAATAAAACTAGTGAGAAATAAGATAATGTTAAGTGTCAGTGGGGGTCTCGGGCCTTGTTGATCAGGCCGGCTGCAGACGGGAAGAAACTGTTCTTGCGGTGAGAAGTTTTGGTCCTGATGGATCGCAGCCTCCTGCCAGAGGGGAGAGTCTCAAACAGTTTGTGGCCGGGGTGGGAGGGTCGGCCACAATCTTCCCTGCACGCCTCAGGGTTCTGAAGGCGTGCAGGGCCTGGAGGCGTGCAGGTCCTGGAGAGATGGTAGATCTTTGCGGAGTGAATGATACGCTGCAGTCTGCCCTTGTCCTTGGCAGTAGCAGCAGCGTACCAGACGGTGATGGAGGAGGTGAGGATGGACTCAATAATGGAGGTGTAGAAGTGCACCATCATCGTCTTTGGCAGGTTGAATTTCTTCAGCTCCCGCAGAAAGTACATCCTCTGCTGTGTTTTCTTAGTGATGGAGCTGATGTTCAGCTCCCACTTGAGGTCCTGGGAGATGATGGAGCCCAGGAAGCGGACGGACTCCACAGTGTTGACTGGAGAGTCTCTCAGGGTGATGGGGGTGAGTGGGGCTGGGTCCTTTCTGTAGTCCACAACCATCTCCACTGTCTTGAGAGCATTGAGCTCCAAGTTGTTCAGGCTGCACCAGGTCACCAGATGGTCAATCTCCCACCTGTAGGCAGACTCATCCCCACCAGCGATGAGCCCGATGAGGGTGGTGTCATCTGCAAACTTCAGGAGCTTGACAGACTGGTGACTGGAGGTGCAGCTGTTGGTGTACAGGGAGAAGAGTAGAGGTGAAAGAACGCAGCCTTGAGGGGAACTGGTGCTGATGGTGCTGGAGTCAGAGACGTGTTTCCCCAGCTTCACGTGCTGCCTCCTGTCGGACAGGAAGTCTGTGATCCACCTGCAGGTGGAGTCAGGCACGCTCAGCTGGGAGAGCTTGTCCTGCAGCAGAGCCGGGATGATGGTGTTGAAGGCAGAGCTGAAATCCACAAACAGGATCCTGGCGTAGGTTCCTGCAGATTCCAGGTGCTGGAGGATGAAGTGGAGGGCCAAGTTGACTGCATCATCTACAGACCTGTTGGATCTGTAGGTGAACTGCAGGGGGTCCAGGAGCGGGTCAGTGATGGATTTGAGGTGGGACAGCACAAGGCGCTCAAATGAGTTCATTACCACAGAGGTCAGGGCGACGGGTCTGTAGTCATTAAGTCCTGTGGTCCTTGGCTTCTTGGGAACAGGGATGATGGTGGAAGTCTTGAAGCAGGCTGGCACGTGGCATGTCTCCAGTGAGGTGTTGAAGATATCCGTGAATATCGGAGACAGATGGTCAGTACAGAGCTTCAGGGTGGATGGAGAGAACGAGTCTGGCCCGGCTGCTTTGCGGGGGTTCTGTCTCTTAAAGAGTCTGTTAATGTCCCTCTCCAGGATTGAGAGAGGTGTCACTGTGGAGGGGGAGGAGGGGGCCTCTGAGGTGTGAGGTTGTAGAGAGGTCCTGGCCCCTGCTGTGGCGGGGGAGGTGAAGCTGGTGGGCTGGGGCTGGTGGATGGAGTCACGGGGGATAGTGTCAGGACTGTCCCATTGTCTTTCGAAATGACAGTAGACCTCACAGAAGCTGATGTAGGACGTCACAGCCTCTGTGAACTCATCCAGACTGTTGGTCGCAGTCCTGAAAACATCCCAGTCAGTACAGTCCAAGCACGCCTGAAGTTCCTCCACAGCCTCACTGGTCCACTGTTTTGATGTCCTCGCCACAGGTTTGCAGAGCTTTAACTTCTGCCTGTAAGCAGGAATCAGGTGGATCATGATGTGGTCAGAGTTTCCCAGTGGAGCTCGGGGGACAGTGTGGTAGGCCCTGCTGACTGTGGTGTAACAGTGATCCAGGATGTTCTCCTCTCTGGTGGAGCACTTAATAAACTGTCGGTATTTGGGAGTTCACGTGTTAGATTTTCTTTGTTAAAGTCACCAAGGACAATAACTAGGGAGTCCGGGTTTGTCCGCTCCACGCTCAGTATCTGGTCGGCGAGCGTGCGCTGGGCCTCCTGCACGTTGGCGTGGGGCGGGATGTAAACACCGACCAGAATGAACGAAGCGAACTCACGGGGGGAGTAGAAAGACTGACAGCTGGTGGGGTGGCAGTCTACTTGCCACGGCCGAGGTGCCCTTGAGCAAGGCACCGCACCCCCAATTGCTCCCCGGGCGCTGTGAACTGCTGCCCACCGCTCCAGTGTGAATATGGCACCTGTCTCTTTGTGTGACCCTGTGCATGTGTGTGTTCGTACAGGTGCCACTGGATGGGTTAAATGCGGAGAAATAATTTTACCTGTGTGATTAATAAAGTTAAATAAAAAAAAAGGTTTGCAGTTGATAATAAATGATTCCAGATCAGGAGAACAGTGTTGCAGCATCACTGTCACGTCGTTGCACCAGCCACTGTTGGTATAAAAACAGATTCCTCCACCTTTCATCTTGCCGGAAAGTTCCGTGTGGCGATCCGCACTGTGGAGTTGGAAACCCACCAGCTGCAGCGCAGAGTCCTGGATCGATCCGCACAGCCACGTCTCCGTGAAGCACAGAACGGAAGATGTAGAAAAGTCTCTGTTTTCCCCACCAGTAGCTGAAGTTCGTCTAGTTTGTTGCACAGTGAACGCACGTTGGAAAGAAATATTCCCGGCAGTGGTGTGCAAAATCCACGTCGGGAGAGATGCACGAGCGCACCGGCATGTTTCCCTCTCCTCTGGCGTTTCACTGTGTGGTCCTGAATGTCCAGTAATTCCATGGATGAAGCTATGAAAGTGGGAATTAAATCCACAGGGGTTGTAGCCCTGATGTTCATGAGCTCTTCTCTGGTGAAAGAGCCTCCAGTGCTGCAGCATAGAAGTCAAAGACAAAATGATTCAACTTCTCACCTGATTTATTACCTCAGGAAACATTTTCCTAATGAGTTTATGGTCTCAGTCACTAGTTTTAAGTCCTCTTCAGTACAGCAAAACATCACTTCGGGCTCCAAAAATCCAAGCGTGATGTCGCCGTGGCTACACCCACTTCTTTATACAGTGTGTGGTTTGTAATACTTTGTGTCAATGATCAATCACCAGAGGTGGGAAGTTACAAAGTACAAATACTTCTGTACTTAAGTAGGTTTCAGGTATCTGTACTTTATTTATTTTTCTACATTTGAACACAAATATCTGAACTTTCACTCTTCACATTTTCAAAACAGGCTCCTTACTTTAGTTTTAATGCATTGGAGAGGACGATAAGAAGTAGAAAAGAGGATTCCTCAGTGTCTCCATCAGTGCAGATCACAGACAGACGTAACGAGATGAAACACACGAGGGAGAGTCGACCGTCTGTGGACGTGATGTTGGATAGGGAGAAGAGAACTACAACTAGAACTACTTTCTACTCTGAAGACATTTCAGACATTTCAGAGCCTGTAGTTTTCACTTTCACTAGTAAAGAAAGTAAAGAAGTTGGATCAGTGCTTCTACTTGCAGTCTCCACCGCTGTCCAGTGATCGATAGTGACCTGATGTTGACGTCTGTAAACTGTGTTTCAGCTGAAGCAGAAACTGGAGGACGGAGGGATCAGAGAGGAAGTGAAGCTGCGGTGGAGGAGGCAGCCGGATGGGAAGGTTTTCCACAGAGAGGAGGAGGAGAGAGCGCCCCCTGGTGGCTGCGAGGAACTTCAGTTTTGATCACCTGATTATATTGATTTTTATAGGCTGATATTCGACTTTATGATTGAAAATAAGCAGCAAAGAACATTACAAGTCTTTCTTTCGCTTTTAATCATTTTTTTCTCTCCAGATATATAAAAATTTGAGAATATTCTAAAAATAATAGAAAATTTAATAAAAAAAGTATATCAGGTAGATATATAACTTTAGAATATTAACGTATTTCAAGTTTGAATAATCCGTATCAATATCAGAAATCCAGATGTTACAGAGAAAAATACAACCTGTAAAGAAACCTGTAAAATTTTCTTGTTAGATTACCTGAGTTGTTATTAATGTTTGAAACAGATTCATTCATTATAAATAAGCTTTACATAGTTTTTCATTAGAATCTGCTGTTTGAGGCTATGACTGTATTTAGTTTTCTACACTGGACTAACTTGAGCATGAGCTTAGATTCAGTCTCCATAAACCCATGAGCATCAGGACACAAAAACTCTGATGTGATAAAATAAGTCTGAGACAAATTAACAAATACTGGTTTACCTCAGTTTAAAGTCCTCCTGAAGTTATCAGCTAATCGGATTAGCAGCTTCTTTACTGCATATTTATATTCACATTTATAATCCACATTTCGCAGGTTTTCACGTTTATTTTGTGATTTTCAGTAGCAGCTAACAAGTTTAATGTTGTCCTGATATCTTTACTAACTTCTACATTTCTTTAAATTATTAAACAATAACTGTCTTTTTTTTATTTTATGGTCTTTTTTAGGATGAATATGTAACATCTGTATTGAGACTATAAGCAAACTTTGATTATGTTGCTATAAAATTGCGCTCTGTCCTCGGTAAATAAACCAATGAATACACTGAAACACAGAAAACATCCGTCAACTTTTTTTTTTTTTGGATTCCTCACAAATAATTCACCGAACACACTTTGACTGTTTCCTTACAACAAAAGTGGGGACACATTTATTCACAAAGAGAACATAAATATTGATCTGCATCATCAGAACTGATTGATCAGAAGATTTACTGAGAAAAAAAACTCAGTAACATTCAGATTGAATATAAAAGTCAGATGTTCGTATCAAAACAGCACAGTTTTATTAATGAGATGAACAAATGTAAATACTAACTTTTCAAGCCTGAAGTGACTCCAGGGTTACATTTGGTGCCAAAGAGCTAAATGTTATCAGTAAAAAACTTATTTTATCATGTTCTGACTTCTGTAAAAGCCATTTATGTAAAGTTTTAAATTCAATAAAAATATGAATGTTTCTGTTTTTGAATTTAACCTGTTAAAGCCTGAGTATGGAGGACTGAACTGACTTAAAAGAAAATTAATAAATGAAGAATAACAAAGTGGTTAAAATAAACTGAGAAATAATTTGCATAAAATTATTAGAAAAAATAAAGACCTCAAACAAATTTCACATGATTTGCAACTGTCATGATGTTTTCATACACTAAAAAATGTATTTTCTGATTCTCTTGTATAATTTATGAATTTATTTTTTTTTAGTATTTTGTAGATTTATGCCCTGTTGTTTAAGCACCATATTGATTTTTTTCCAAATGTCACAATTTTTGTATTTTATCAATTTATTTTAAATTTGGAGCAAAAAAAGTTATGCCAGTTTTCGTACATATGTTATGTATTGATACATTGTTAATTCTGTTGATATTTCTGAATGTATTTGTTGATTTGGGTCCTTGATTCACTAATATGTTCATTGTAATTTCTATTCTCCCAATGAATCAGGTTTGGTCTTCCATATGTATACAATTTGTATGTTATTGACTTATTTCCCAGTGTATTAAATGATTCCAGTCATTGATTAATTCATTCACTTATTATAATTTTTATTTTCCAATTAGTTACCTTTGGTCCTCCGTACTTTCAGGGTCAAACAGATTCAATAACAAATTGTAGACAAAACAACAATAAAATTCTTCTTCACGTGTTTCTGTGTTTCTTCCTGTGTGACTCTTGTCCTGCAGCGCCCCCCTGTGGGCAGCTTAGAAAAACCACTCAGGTGTGGTGGTTCCAGGCTCAGGAGTGTGGGGGATGCAGGTGGTCTCAGGTGTGTTCACTGCAGCAGGCAGCTGCACTTGATGGTCTTGTCTTTGCGTGTGGTGTCGAACAGCTGGACGGCCTGTTTGTTGATCAGAGTCCAGAAGTTCTCGAAGGAGATGTTCTGACCGCTCTGAACGCCCATCTGCTGCAGAACCTGACCCAGACCGTCTTCGTTCTCCACACTCTGCAAACAGGAAACAGGAAGTGAGTCAGCGCGGCCACAGGTGGAAACAGTTAACAGGATAAAACACTCGGGACATGATGTCAGCCGTGCAGTAGGGAGGAAGTGCTCGGATCCTTTACTGCAGTGAAAGTACTTATAGATAATAAGAAACACACAGTTTTAGTGGCGTATGTACAGTTTTATGCCTCTATTCTGAGCTTTCTGAGGTGTGTGTGAAGTGTGTTGTGATTGGACAGTGAGCTGTGATGTCATGGCCCGTACCTTGGCGAATGCAGGCAGCTGTTTGGAGATCATAGTCTGGAACTGGGTGGTGTTCATGGTGGGCGCGTCGTCTGCAGCTTTATGAAATTCTGAGACCAACGAGTTGATGGCCAGCTCCAAATCTGAGTACTGAGGCAGGGACACAGGGAATCGCTCTGATCAGTAATCAATAATCACTGAAAGGCTCTGAAGCCGCACACTGTGGTTTTACTAATGTTTTTAGACGCACGATTATCAGTCAGCGTTCAGTCAACTCTCCAGGCACTTTTGAATCTGCATCAACAGATTTACTCACTTCAGTGTCCCGCTCTGACCCGGCATTCTGTGATACTGTTCCCTGTTCTCAGACCTGCCATCTTCATTCTCTCCACCAGATGCCCTCAGACTTTCCCTCCTCTCCCCATCACCTGACTGCCCCACCATCTCCACACCTGTCCCCACTCCTCATCAGCCCTGCACTCACCTGGCTGACTCTGTCCACTCCTCACCTGCAGCTCATCCCCTCATCAGACCCTCTGCTGATATACCGCTCTAGTTCCTCTGTCAGATCATCGTGTGTTATGTTCATGTTGGATTCATGCGGCTGGTTTTCCCAGTGACCTGCTCACTCACCTGCCGGCTCTGGACTTCGTTGCATTTTTTGATTTTCAGTTTGCCTCACACTCCTGTAGGTTTCTGTTGCACCTTTTTGTTTGATTAAACTCCTTGAACCGTACCTGCCAGCCTCTTCTCCATTCTGCGATTGGGTCCTACCCCTGTTTTCCTTCATAATTCACAGTGACATTCAGTCTTTTACTGCAGTAAAATTACTAACACACAGTGCTCATGATGCAGAATAATATATATAATTGATCCTGAATGTGCTGATCATTTTAATGATCAGCTGGTGTAGGTGGTGCTGCTGGTAGTTTAGTTTAACCTGTAATAATACTTCATCATTGATTGTTGATTCAATTTAGTTTTAATAACCTGAATCTGTAAATTAACTAAAGCTGTCAGATAAATGTAGTGCAGTAAAAAATATAGAGTTACCTAAAATGGAAATACAGAAATAAAGAACCTCAAACCCCCGGATCTGATCTAAAGGGAGATTCAGATGTTTTTATATGGAAATATATTTTTATATATATTTCCCATTAATATCATATTGTGTATTTGGCTCCTCCGTCTTGTAGAGGGCAGTCCTGAAGTTTATTAAAGCTGTTTTAGTTCCAACTTGTCTGATCTTTTTTTTGTTTTCTTTAAATATTTTTTGTTGTGTTGCCTCCTGAAATGTTTCAACCATGTGAAGCCCTTTGTAACTTTATTTGGGAAAGTTCTGTTTAAGTAAAGTTTATTATTATCATTATAACTTCTGAAGCCTTCAGAACCCTGAAGTTTCACAGTGAGTCTGTTATCCTGTAAAACAGGACACGTTAGATTAAACTGCCCAGCAGGATATAAAGGAGTTAAAATGAGCTCAACCTGAAACATCTACAGCAGTAAAATGCAACAGACACATGAATGCAGCAGGAATATTAATCCAGAAACATCAGAGATAATAAAACACTGACAGGAACTCTTTACTGCAGCAGGAACGCTTTACTGCAGCAGGAACTCTTTATTTTAAATACTTTAACTACATTTAGCTGATTATGTTTATATCCTTTTTTTTTCTAGGTTTTGAAGGCAAAACTTTTACTTGTAGTGGAGTATTTTCACTGTGTATATTAATACTTTTACTGTAGGACCTAAATACTTCTGCTGCTTAAGTATTAAATAAAATAAACATGTAGAAAAATACGTTGGTCCTTTAAAGAGACGGAGAATTGTTTTACTGTAAATGACTTCTGGTGTTCACATGTTTGATAGTTTGGGAAGAGAAACTCCCCACCGCTGGAATCTCAGGAATTTCTACCAGCGATCAACATCTACAATCTGAGCTGAAGGTATTTTTACAGCCGGAAGCTTGAATCTCCAGTAAATAGAGAGAAGACACGTCTCACTCCGAAACAATTCACAGCGACAATCAATAGATCTGAGTCGGTTTCAGGTGGACTACAATTCCCAGAATGCTCTTCAATAACTTCAAATGGAACTCATGGGTTTTTGTCTTTGAAGCACATGCACATGTCTGGTATTCAAGTAGCAAAAAAAATAAATAAATACATTAACTTACAGTACAAATACTCAATTACAAGTAAAATCTTACTGCAGTAAAAGTACTGAAGTATTAACTTCAAGCTATAGGTAAGTACAAAGCATAAGTAGTCATTATGCAGAACGGCTCATATATTATTGAATTATACATGATTACTTTAATGTTCAGCTGGTTCTTCATAATCTGAATCTGTAAAGTAACTAAAGCTGTCAGATAAATGTAGTGGAGTCAAAAGTACAATATTTCCCTCTGAGAAGAGAAGAAGTAGAAAGTACCAAGTAATCTACAAGTACCTCACAACTGTACAGAAGTGCAGTACTTGAGTAAATGTACTTTCCACCACTGATAACAGCAGAACAAAGCTGTTGTTACGTCAGTTCAATTCTTATTATTTTAAGGTGTGACTCTTATCAGCACAGAGTGACTCGTTATATCAACCCAGGATCTTTGCAGTGACTCACAGCCTGTCAGCCAATCAGAATCAGGACTGATAAGCAGTTTGATTTGCTTTATTTGAAACGTCCAATGTTGTTATCTGAGCTGTGAGGTGTTCCTGATCTGAGTTAAGTTCCTACATTAGCCCGGGAACTGGACCCCCCCGCCATTCACACTGATTTCCTTGTTGCTGGCAGCGCTGTTGTGAACCAATCACAAGCGTTTATTTAGAATGAGGCGGGTTCAATACGATGACTGACAGAGACGAGTGCGGTTGAAGCATCTTTGTAAATATCCAAGATGGCTGCCGTGTTCCCCGGCCGGCTACAGCGGCAGCATTAAACAGACTGGACGGTAAAGTTTCTCTAAAAGAAGAACAAACAACTGCACTAAAACTACCGTCCGACAAGACGCTGCTTCGTCGCTCTGATTGGTTGTCTCCACCTGTCGACAACGCCCCTTGGAAATCAAAAATGAACTGAGAAGCTCCAGACTGATACGCAGTCTGCCGATGCCAGGCCATTTCCACATCATAACGATCACTAAACCTGCTGATTGTCACTCTGTTGATCTGGAAGCAGCTGATCTACCAAATTAAATTCAACTTCTCACCAAACTATGACATTTATTATAGTTTTGATCATTCCATCTATAATAATGATCTTGTTACACAATAAGCTCATGTGAAAGCATTCTGACATCATATTGTTATAAACAGGTAATTAAACACAGCGTGACCCGTAACCATGGCGATTATAACAGTACGATGAGCACCTGATCCCAGAGCTTTGAACTGTGAGTGTTAGCAGTGTGTTGAGACTGAGACTGAAGTTGCTGAGTCATGTTTAGCAGGTGAACAGCAGTATGTTGACTTTGTAGGAGGAACTCATTCCAACAGTCGGCAGCTCCACTGTCACACAGAAAGGGGTCCCTTATTTTAAATGGTAAAACTTCATACTTTTAAGTCTCAAAATAACTACGCTGCATAAAAAACATACAAACTCTTTAATAATTGTTATTGAGCCTTTGTTAGCGCCCCAAAGCTTGTGTCATTATATGCAGAAATGTGGGGGATTGTGTTCCAGGGCCCCAAAATCCCCAATTTGGCACATAGTGGCCCCGAAATGTAGGAGCTGTAATCAAATCTCCCAAATGTCCTCTCAACTCCCAACAGTGGAAGTTTGAGAGGTTTGACAGAAACAGGGAGTTTCTCTTTAAATACTGGAATGATGACAGAAACGGTGGCCCCGGGGCGTGTGAGGGGCCCCGAGCAGCTGTTTGGTTTTCTTGTGCCTCAGGCTGAGTCTGAACAGTTAAACAGCTGAATGAGATCAGAGCGAGCGGCTCTCGGAGGACTTTCTGCTGTTGCTAAAGAGGGCGGCGGCTGCAGAGCTGCTCCGACAATATTCAACAGGAATCTGCCTGATCCCAATCCAGCCCTTATAGACATAGATATATACATATATACATATATACATATATATGTATATACATATATATGTATATATGACGTGAAGGTAAAACAGCAGAAACACTCAGCGGTCAGTTCATCAATTCAACTGTAAGGAAACAGCAGAAAACAGGCGCCACGCCCCTGCCTGTGCACACGCTGGACAGCCATATATACATGTATACATATATTCATGGTCTTTATTGACTCACTATTGATTAGTAACAACACCAACCGTTCTCTACACGAGTAATTAGTCATCCTTTAACAACTCAAGTGGGACATTTCACATCATGGAACCAATAAAAATGTTTTTTTATCCTAAAATCTTGCCACAAAACGGCCTGTCGTCATTTTCACCTGTATGACATCATCATTGTGGGCGTTTCTCAAAGTCAAACTCTGACTCTTGCAACATTTCTGCAGTTTTCTACATTTTAATTCAGTAAAGTGGATGTTAAAGCTGTTGTGATGCAACGTTCACATCAGTGAGGTCGAATCATCAAATATCTTCACAAGCTGATCAATAGAACTTCATCATTTCCTGAGGTCTACATATGGACTACAGTACACACACACACACACACACACACACACACACATACATACACATATATATATAGAGAGAAAGATTTTCAGCTCCACTACATTTATCTGACAGCTTGAGTTACTTTACAGATTCAGATCATGAATATAAAACCTAATCAATAATCAATGAAGTATTATTACAGATAGCAGGATATGACTGGGCTCCACCTTCATCAGCTGATCATTAAAGTGATCAGCACATCCAGGATCAATAAGATTTACATATTATATTATATTATTCTACATCAGGGTACTTTTACTTTTGTACTTTAAGTATTTTGAATCCAGGACTTTAACTGTAAAGAGTATTTCTACACTGGGTTAATACTTTTCTTAACTTTTCACCGATAATCAATAATGTGTTCCGAACGTGTCTGCAGCCTCGAGCCGCCCTGCGGACCTGAGATCAGCCGCTGAGGGTCGGTCCGTCGCTGCTGGACTCACTTTCATTCGCTCCGATTCAGTTAACTTGACTCTAATCAATAAGTGATCGATCAGTCAGCAGCCCGGCGTCCGCATCGTCTTACCTTGGTCGCCATATGTGCAGGTTTGGTCGCCACAAAAACACCGAAAACACACCGAGAGACACCGAGAGACACCGAGACTGACGGAGGTTCACACACTGCTTCCTGCTGAGAGCCACGGTCCTCCCACTCTGCACACACACACACACTCTGCACACACACACACACACACACACACACACACACACACACACACACACTCTGCACACACACACACACTCTGCACACACACACACACACACACAGCACACACACACACACACACACACACAGCACACACACACTCTGCACACTGCACACACACACACACACACACACACGTTCACACTGACCAGTATAACCAGTCTGCTGCTGGACAACACCTGGAAACACCTGGAAACACCTGAGAACACCTGAGAACACCTGAGAACACCTGGGGACACCTGAGTATTGTTCTGTCCTTTAGTTTCTGAAGGAGTTAAAGCTGATGAAAACACAGTTATTATATTTTATAATATTATTAAATATTTATTATGATTTAAATAAATGGTTAATAATTCTGAACTCCTGTTGAACTCGTTCACACCTTCACTCACAAAACATTTGTTCAAGTGAACTCAGCGTCCATGTTTATGTGTTGGATGTTTCAATGGGAACGCCTGTTTTATTAAATGCAGCGTTTGTCACACTGAATAAAGCTCAAAGCAAACATCAGGGTTAACGTTAGTGCTGCTCAAGGACACTTCAGTACATTTTGAATTAAATTCCACTTATTGAAAAAACTCCAACAGCTGAAGAAGACTGAGATGCTGCTGAAAGCTCCAGAAAAGCTGCTGGGTGGTGTTAAATGAACCAGATTTCAACTTTTCATTTCATGCTTTAATAACTTTAACCACAAAATGACCGTTCTAAATCAGGATCCTGGGAACGGGGTCCTTGAGAGTCCTGGAGAGTCCTGGAGGTCTTGGGGAGAGTCTGGTGCGTGTATGATGACCGTTTGCAGGGTCTCGTCCACGAGGCTGCTGGTTTTCGGTGAGGCAGCCGAGTAGAAGGAGGCGCAGCTGTCGTCTGATCCGGGTTGGTCCCGGTACATCATGTCTGCTTCACTGACAGCAGCCAGGGTGGGAAAACAGATGTTCTGCATGTCTGCAACTGATACTTTTATATTGATCGTTTATATTTATATCAAATATAACAAAGCTTCTACTGAAACCAAGAAATCAGGGTTCAGGTGATCAATATGCAGTCCTGCGGTGTCCTACCTGAGCTCAGAGTCAGAGGAAACACCGATGTGGCCGTTCCTGTCGCTCTCTCCTCCATCGTTTGTCGCTCTGGGTCTTTGGGGCGTTGCCGTGGCGATCCTCCTCTTCATCAGCTTCCTGGCTGCAGGGTCCCTGATGTGAGTCGAGTTCAGAGCTGCAGACCACAAATTCAGCTGCTCGTCGTCGCTGGAGTCCCTGAGGGAAACAAACAGGAAGTACAGAAACCAAAGACACAACAGCACCACAGTTTAGATTTAGGTCTAATAAAGAATGACATTAATCATGTTTTCTGCTGTAAAGAGGGTTTCAAAACTAGGTTTCCCAAAATAACTTTTAGCTATTTAAATGTGTTCATAAAAATACCTTTTTATAGAGGAATCATCAGGTGGTTAAAGACTAAGTAGTACTTACTAATTAATAACTAGTAATACCAGCAGTATCAGAAAACTAACTGGACTAAGTCCAACAAACCTGGACAGTACATGTGTTCAACTGAATGACTGAATACAATCCCTTCATCATAATGTGAATGTGGCCTCAGCGAGGGCTGTTAGGGACATGAAGGCTGCAGTCTGACAGCAGGAGCCAACACTCACAGTTCCTCCTCGCCGTCTTCCTGGAAGGTCAGAGGTCGCATGCAGACGACACACGTGTTTCCCAAACTGTGGAAACATGGCCGACAGTACAGGCCTGCAACAACAAGACAGCGGCAGCTCGTAAAAAACAAAGAAAGAGCTGGAACAACATGTGGAGGACAGGACGCTCACAGGAGCTTTATCTCTTTCTATCTGTAAAAACATTCACACCTCACTAACAGAGTCCTGTTTTCAGATATCTGTTACAACCAGGCTGTAACACAGCAACATTCACAAAATATTACACTGTAAAAATGTATATATATACTTACAGTGTATGTATATATGATATCATATATATTAGTTTTTTTAATTTGTACTGTTGTACAAAGTATCTCCTGCTGAGATGTAGTGAAATAAAAGTATAAAGTGACACAAAATGGAAATACTCACATAAAGTACAAATACCTCAGAAGTGCACTGAAGTATTAAAGCACACTGAAAGGTTAACTGACCTCAGGTCAGTGTTCAGCTACAGTTACAGTCTGTTATCAGTTCAGCTGAGTCAACAACAGTTAGAGGTGCAGGACACTCCCTCAGCACACACACACACACACACACACACACACACTCCCTCAGCACACACACACACACACACACACACACACACTCCCTCAGCACACACACACACACACACACACACACACACACTCCCTCAGCACACACACACACACACACACTCCCTCAGCACACACACACACACACACATCAGCACACACACACACACACACATCATACACACACACACACACACTCCCTCAGCACACACACACATCATACACACACACACACACACTCCCTCAGCACACACACACACACACACACACATCATACACACTCCCTCAGCACACACACACACACACACACACACATCATCATACACACACACACACTCCCTCAGCACACACACACACACACACACACACACACATCATACACACTCCCTCAGCACACACACACACACACACATCATCATACACACACACACACACTCCCTCAGCACACACACACACACACACACACACACACACACACACACATCATCATACACACACACACACACTCCCTCAGCACACACACACACACACACACACACACATCATACACACATCATACACACACACACACACACTCCCTCAGCACACACACACACACACACACACACATCATACACACACACACACACACTCCCTCAGCACACACACACACACACACACACACACACATCATACACACACACACACACACACACTCCCTCAGCACACACACACACACACACACACACACACACTCCATCAGTAATGCGCGTCTCTACCTGAACACTGTGGAACGTCACAGGCGGCCATGTTGTCCTCCTCCTCCTGTCTCACCTCCTCTCCACAGACCAGACAGCTGACGGACGACAGACCCAGCAGGTGAGACAGGTGAATTCCTCCAGGTAACCTGACACACAGACAGGAAAAGATTCTATTTAATTCAGATTTAAAGATAAAAAGATTGTATCCTGCAGAGGTGTACTCAGGTCCTTTACTGCAGTAAAAGTACGTATACACACTGTAAATACTGTGTTGCAGTAAAAGTACTAATACACACTGTAAATACTGTGTTACAGTAAAAGTCCTGCAGTGAAACTGTTCCTCAGTAAAAGTCTGTGAGTATAATCAGTAACATGTAGTTAAAGTATTTCCACAGTAAAATGTCCCTGTGCCTGTTGTACTATTATATATTCTATCATTAGATTATTATTCCTCATCATTCATGGAAAAGCAGGATTTTACTGTTGGAGCTCATTTTGAACTGTTTTGTATCGGACTGCAGCTGATGATTATTTTCATTCTGGATCCATCTGCTGATTATTTTCTCCATTGATCCATTGATCGTTTGCTTTGTAACAATAGTGAAAATAGTGAGAAATGGCGTCACGATGAGCCAGAGCCCAAAGTGACACCTTCACAATGCTTGTTGTGTCCAACCAACAGATGGTTAAATGACATGTATGTACCGCAGCAGGAGAGTTTGAAGGCGACTCTCCCCTCCTCCTCCTCCTCCTCCTCCTCGGTCAGCTCGGCTCCTGGCTGCAGACCTCCTCAGGGCTCGGCCCACCGTCCTCCTCTGATCCAGGATCTGCTGCCGGAGGAACCGGAGCCTCTCCTGATGAACACACAAACAACAACATCTCACCTCGTCGGCTTCAAACAAAGCGTGTCTGTTAACCCGCTGTAAAAGGTGATGCCGAAATAAAGTGACGTGTTGGAACAAAGCTGCTGACTGATGGACTGGTAACAAACAAAGCTGCTCTGTCGTCAGTCAGACTGAAGCTTCACTCTGCAGTTTGAAACCTGAAGTCTTCTGAAGTCTATTCAGATTTTTATTACATCAGATGTTTCCCTTTCATTATAAACTGTATGAACACTAACTGTGAAACACAGATGTCTCCATGAATGCAGACAGAAATAAAAGTAACACCACATTTACAAACATTTATTGTTTTCGGAAGTTATGGTTGCTTGTGATGCTACAGTGACTTCCCGTTTACAGAGCTGATGGCTCCTGATTAGACAGCGCTAGAGATGTTTCCTAGCAACTGATTTACAATCAGCTGAAACGTTTCTGAGGTTTTAATGAGCTGATTTAGTAAACCACTAGTTAGAAACTAGTTATTCTGAGTTGTTACTGAGAACTGAGGAAGGACTTTATATTCAGACTGAAGGACTCATGAAGACCTACTGGGACTTAGGGTCCTGGAGAGTCCTGGAGAGTCCTGGAGAGTCCTGGACTGACTGTTTGTGGAGGCAGTTGAGTCTGTCTCAGTGTTTCAGGTCCCCTCACAGAGTTCTCACAGTGTCTGGCGGGTTTCTTTCTCTGCAGGTTCAGACCTGCCTCCTGCTTCTAGTCTCAGACTCATTCTGCAGATTGTTCAGATGCCTCTCTACTCTGTGACCTTTCACCCACTGCTGCTGGTCTTCCTCTCATAACAGTCCGCAGCTCCTCGCCTGTCTGTCTAAAAACACACCTTTACAGACAGGGCAGGAGGGGGCGGGGCTTACAAGAGGACATCTTTTTCTCTTCCTGCCACACGTCACCCCATCAGATTACATCATCTTTGTACCAAAAACCCCTCGAGGAAAAGATGAGCAGGTTTTTGAAAGATGTCCAAATAAAAGCAGACCTTCAGAAATCCTTCTCCCAGCTCAGAGCTGAGCAGACAGGAACCGCTGAGCCTCACGGGTGTAAACAAAGTGGACGGAGAGACATGAATGGAGGTGAATCACAAACTGAAGCAAAGTCTGTTTTTTTCTTGAGCTTTTTGAATCACAGCGAAACCTCAGCAGCCAGCCAGAGCAACGTTTGGGGTTTCATGACCTGCCTCAAGGTTTAGTGAGTCTGATGGTTTCAGCTCCCTCAGATTCAGCCGGGAGGAGATGAAGCCGACTCTCTCTCAGAAGGAAGCCTGAGCCAACGTTAGACACAGCTCACACCTAATCAAAAACACCTGAAGATTTATTTCCTCACTTACAAACCTCCTGTTTCATTTGGTCTCTTCCCTGGACAATCTGTATATAAACAAGCTGCCAAGGTCCTGGCTAATAAACCTAAAAGCTGCCATCACTGCAGTAAACTTCCTATTCTCAACAATGCAAACATATTGGAAGTGTGAAGTTTGTCCAGAAGGTGGTAAAAGAGGAGAGAAGTATCGGGCTGCAAGGGAAATATATTCCAGCACCTCCCCATTTAAAACAGCCACATTACAGATTAACAATAAGAGGGGACACTGTATAAATACATAAATAAGAGACTGGTGGACAGACACAGATCCACTGATGTACGCGCAAACTGAGGCAGAGATCTGCCGTCGTGTGTTGAAAATGTTTCAAGGGAAATGGTGGAATTCTGCTGATGAAGTTTTCTGTTTAACACTGAGGAAGTTACAGACTGAATGTGAAGCCGAGCTGCTGTTTGATTCAAGTTTACGTCAGTGTGGGATTATTATGGTTTCTTAAAACTTCACTTTTACAAAATTAATTGTCTCATATCTTCCACGTTTATGAAATAAGCTACAAGATTCTGAATATTTCATCTTTCAAACTAAATAGATCAAAAATATCGTGTGTGTGTGTGTGTGTGTATGTGTGTGTGTGTGTGTGTGTGTGTGTGTATGTATGTGTGTGTGTGTGTATGTGTGTGTGTGTGTGTATACCAGTTCCCTCTCTGGATGATATGAAGCACAGACGAGTCGTCTGCAGCGCTGCACGAATCCTCCAGTGACTGAGACCAGCAGAGCCAGACCCAACAGGAACCCTGCAACACAAACCAGAACCAGTACTCTGAAGACCAGTCAGACCAGTAAGACCAGGAGCGACATCAGAAGATCTGCAGCTGGAGGTTAAGTGCGTTGCTCAAAGGCTCCTTAGCAGCCCGAGAAATTTGTCTTCACTCGTTCTTTATAATCAACTGTAATGTTTTATTTCTGGATTTGATGTGTCTGCAAATTGAGCTAGATCTGATTGGCTCCAGCAGCTATGATGTCACATCGTGCGTGACCTCGTACCCAGAATGAAACAGGTGTTGTAGTTCGGCTCCGACGGCTCCAGCAGACACTTCCTGCTGATCAAGGTGATGTTTCCTCCCTGCAGGACGCTAAACGAAGCGACCAGGTCTCTGAAGATGTCTGAGGCGTAACCTGAGCCGTTCACCTGCACCGCCACCGTGACCGGAGCTGATGGGACACACGTTACCACGGTTACCACCGCTCTGACAGACATCACAATCACATTCACATCAGGAGGGCTGTCTCACCTCTGGCCACAACATCCCCCTGCACCTGGTGGTGCACCTGATCCAGCATCCAGAACACCAGGAAGTCCAGCGCCACCAGCAGGCCCCCCATCACCAGGTGTCTGAGGACCGAGACCACGCCCACCAAAACCGCCCGCCGCTCTCGGGCCGCCAGGTGAAAAGACACTGCAGGACAGATGCTTCAGGTCACTTCAGTACAGTTCAGCTGCAACAACACTGCAGGACAGACGGGACGCTTCTTGCCGTTCAGTTTAGTTCAGTTCAGTTCTGTTCAAATCAGTTTAAGTTCAGTTCAGTCCAAAGTTCAGTTAAATTTAGTTCAGTCCACTTCACCCAACTCCACTTCACTTCACTTAAGACCACTTCATTTCGCTTTACTTTGGTTCACTTCATGTTACTTAATTTAAGCTCACTTCAGCTTTGAACTTTATTAATAAAACAGGACTGAACGCACATTGAGCCCCAAGTGATGACATCATTCATTAGCAGCCAATCAGGCCGGTCAATCACCAGTTGATTAAAAACCATCAGAGATGATAACATTTACACACACACACACACACACACACACACACACACAGGTGTACTGACGTGGAGTGATGTAGGTCTTGGCCTCTCTGCGTGTGATTGGCAGGACTGAGGCTCCGCCCCCAGAGGTCACCTGTTGGTCGAGCTCTTCAAACTGAGCGCTGATGTAGACGTTATCAAAGTCAAGCTGACGGAGATACCTGCGTCTGTACCGCACCGCCCTGCACACACACACACACACACCCTGCTAACATGGCTAATGTAAGCATATTGACATTTGTACCTCAGTGTGATAATAAACTAACATTTAACAGATTAACAGACAAACTAACGTTCGGATGTTAAACCGACAGTTTAGAAACACACATTTCACTTGCATCATGATAATGTGCACGTTTGCTTGTCTTCTTGCTAAAATGATAATTTAAGCATTGTAACCTTAGTACATTTAGTGTGGTGAGACTGAAAGAATAGATGAAGGAAACTGAAGCGCAGGGATGAAGCGTGAGTCCTGACCTCAGGAAGGAGAAGGCGAGCAGGACGAGGCCGCCGTACGCCAGTGGTTCGCTAAGCCTCTGAAACACCTGCAGCTCTGATGAAACCTCCTCCATGATGTCCTGAGACACCTGATGCAGAGAGCGACTGCTGTTGGCGTCCAGGTCAAAGGTCACCGACGCAGAGATGTTGAAGTCAAACTCCCGCTTCATTCTCTCAAACGCTGCGACAGTGGCTGAGGGAGGACAGAGTCAGCAGATCAGTGACAGGACTGAAGTTGTCAATAAAGTTTAATAACCTTTATCAAAATAATGAACTCACGAGCAGCCAGACGTTTTTTCAGATGTCTGGCGATGAAGGAGGGGATGATGCAGAAGAGCTCACCGGCTGGAACAGAAATTAGTTTTTAAGTTGATAAAACTGGAAATAATGATAATCAATTATCTATAATTGTATGATTTGTTTGGTCTATAAATGTCCATCCATGTCATCACGTCTGAGACCTTCAACTTCATAAGTGGAAACTCCTTGAGGACTCGTGAAACCTCTTCAGGGACACCATAACAAACCCAAGATCTCCTGGAACCAATTCAAGGACCCAAAGAACCTCCTTAAGTACTCTTAAACCTCTACAAAGTCAAGTCAAGTCAAGTCAATTTTATTTGTATAGCGCCAAATCATAACAAAAGTTATATCAAGACGCTTTCATATAGAGTAGGTCTAGACCATACTCTTTAAAATATTATTTACAGACCCAACAGTTCCACCATGAGCAGCACTTGGTGACAGTGGAAGGAAAAACTCCCTTTAACAGGTAGAAACCTGGAGCAGAACCAGGCTCTGGGTGGGCGGACATCTGCATCGACCGAGTTGGGTTGAAAGGGGAGGAGAGAGGAGGAGAGGGGAGACAGAACAGGAGGAGAGACAACAAATCAGACTAATAATAATAACAACTTCAGCAGTGAGTGTGGAGCAGGAACATGGGGGCAGTAGACGGCTGCAATCACAGATCCAGAATCTACAGCTCCAGGGGCGGAAATACCTGCAGGAAGTGAGAAGGCCAAAAAGCACAGAAAGCACAAGGACTACCAGGAAGAAATGGAGTTGGTAACCTGTATTAGTGGGATAGGAATGCGTACAGATAGAGAGGGAGAGGAGGAGAGAGAAGCTCAGTGCATCATGGGAAATCCCCCGGCAGTCTAAGCCTATAGCAGCATAACTAAGGGATGGTTCAGGACTCACCTGAGCCAGCCCTAACTATAAGCTTTATCAAAGAGGAACGTTTTTAGCATACTCTTAAACGAAGAGAGGGTGTCTGCCTCCCGAACCCAAACTGGGAGCTGATTCCACAGAAGAGGAGCTTGATAACTAAAGGCTCTGGCTCCCATTCTACTTTTAGAGACTTTAGGTACCACAAGTAACCCTGCATTCTGTGAGCGTAGTGCTCTAGTGGGGTAATACGGTACTATCAGCTCTTTAAGATATGATGGTGCCTGACCAATAAGAGCTTTGTTAGTGAGGAGGACGACTTTAAATTCTATTCTAGATTTCACAGGGAGCCAGTGCAGAGAAGCTAATATTGCAGAAATATGTTCCCTTTTGCTGGTTCCTGTCAGTGCACGTGCAGCAGCTTTCTGGATCAGCTGAAGAGTCTTTAGAGACTTATCGGGGCAGCCCGATAATAAGGAATTACAATAATCTAACCTAGAAGTAACAAATGCATGAACTAGTTTTTCTGCATCTTTATGAGACAGGATGTGCCTTATTTTCATAATGTTACGTAAGTGGAAGAAGGCAGTCCTTGAAGTCTGTTTTATATGGGTATTAAAGGACATGTCCTGATCAAAGATTACTCCTAGACTCCTTACAGCGGTGCTAGAGGCCAGGGCAATGCCATCTAGAGTAACTATATCTATACATAGTGCGTCTCGCAGGTGTTTAGGACCCAGAACAATAACTTCAGTTTTGTCTGAGTTTAACAGCAAGAAATTGCAGGTCATCCAGTCTTTTATGTCCTTAATACATGCCTGAAGTTTGGTTAACTTACCGGTTTCATCTGGCTTTATCGATAAGTATAATTGAGTATCATCTGCATAGCAGTGAAAGTTTATGGAGTGTTTCCTAATAATATTGCCAAAAGGAAGCATATACAAGGTAAATAAAAGTGGTCCGAGCACTGAACCTTGTGGAACTCCATGACTAACTTCCGTGTGCACGGAGGATTCATCATTTACTTGGACAAACTGAAATCTATCTGATAAATACGACTGAAACCAGCTCAGTGCGGGTCCTTTGACACCAATCAAATGCTCCAGTCACTGTAATAGGATACAATGGTCAATGGTATCGAAAGCAGCACTAAGATCTAACAGAACAAGTACAGAGACAAATCCTTTATCTGATGCAATCAAAAGGTCGTTTGTCACTCTCACCAGTGCTGTCTCTGTGCTGTGAAATTCCCTAAATCCTAACTGAAAATCCTCAAATAAACTAGTGCTGTTTAGAAAGTCACATAACTGATTAACGACCACTTTCTCAAAGATTTTGGAGAGAAAGGGAAGGTTAGATATAGGTTTATAATTGGCTAAAACCCCTGGATCAAGCGTAGGCTTTTTAAGAAGAGGTTTAATTACAGCTACTTTGAAGGACTGTGGTACGTAGCCTGTTAATAAAGACAGATTGATCATGTCTAGTAAAAAAGTGCTAACTAAGGGTAAAACTTCTTTAAGCAGCCTGGTTGGGATGGGGTCTAAGAGGCAGGTTGTTGGTTTAGACGAAAAAATCATTGAAGTTAGTTGGTAAAGGTCAATTGGAGAAAAACAGTCTAAATATAAATCTGGTTCTACAGCTGCTTCTGAGGTTCCTGGGGTTCCTGTACTCGAAGATGTATCTGAACTGGCTGAGAGCACAAGATGATGAATTTTTTCTCTAATAGTTAGAATTTTATCATCAAAGAAGCTCATGAAGTTATTACTACTGAGAACTCTGGGAATACATGGCTCAACAGAGCTCTGACTCTGTGTCAGCCTGGCTACAGTGCTGAAAAGAAACCTGGGGTTGTTCTTATGTTCCTCTATTAGTGAGGAGTAATAGGCTCCTCTGGCATTACGGAGGGCCTTCCTGTATGTTCTAAGACTATCTTGCCAAACTAAATGAGTTTCCTCCAGTTTGGTGGAACGCCATTTCCTTTCTAATTTTCGCGAAGTTTCTTTTAACTTGTGGGTTAAGGAGTTATAGCATGGAGCTAACCTCTTTTGTTTTATTATTTTCTTTTTGATAGGGACAATACAATCAAGAGTCGTTCGCAGCGAGCCTGCAGCACTATCAACCACATGATCAATTTGGGAGGGACTAAAGTTAGCACAGGAGTCCTCCGTTACATTGAGACATGGCATTGAATTAAATGCCGATGGAATCACTTCTATAAATTTAGCTACAGCACTATCAGACAGGCATCTACTAAAGGAATGTTTGCCTAATGGCCTGTAGTCCAGTAATATAAATTCAAAAGTTATTAAATAATGGTCTGATAAGACAGGATTTTGTGGGAAAACTTTGAAATTTTCAATTTCGATTCCATATGACAGAACAAGATCGAGGGTATGGTTAAAACAATGAGTGGGTTTGTTTACACTCTGACAGAAACCAATCGAATCTAATAGTGAGATAAACGCAGAACTAAGGCTATCATTATCTACGTCCACGTGAATATTGAAATCACCTACAATAATGACTTTATCTGTTTTGAGGACTGAACTTGTTAAAAACTCTGAGAATTCTGCTAAAAATTACGGTACACTATGACAAATAGAATTGGCTGTACAGTTTTCCACATTGAGTGTGAAAGACTAAGAACAAGACTTTCGAATGAGTTAAAACTAAGTTTAGGTTTAGGGTTGATTAATAAGCTAGAGTCGAAGATGGCTGCATCTCCACCTCCTTGGCCAGTGCCTCGAGGAATGTGAGTATTACTATGACTAGGAGGAGTGGACTCATTCAGGCTAACATATTCTTCCTGACACAGCCAAGTTTCAGTTAGGCAAAATATATCCATATGATAGTCAGATATTAAATCATTGACTAACACAGCTTTAGACGACAGAGATCTAATGTTGAGTCCACATTTAATCCTCTTATTTGGTTGTACCACTACACTGGTAGTTTTAATTTTTATTAAGTTTTTAGGAGTAACTCCTCTTCTGTTTGAATTTGAATTAATTAAATGAAGTGGTCGGGGGACAGACACAGTCTCTATGGGATTTTTTACGGGGTTTTGGGTGGTAACCGCTCTAATGGAAGCGCAGAGAAGCGTGTAGGACTGCAGCTCTGCTTCCTGGTCTGAACTCTGTATTGTCTCGGTGTGGGTCCACTAGTAAACTGGGTCACATTTCTGGCTATGAGAGCTGCACCATCTGAAGTAGGATGGATGCCGTCTCTCCTCATCAGACCAGGTCTCCCCCAGGATGTGGTCCAGGTATCTACGAAACCCACATCGTCTGCTGGACACCTCGACAACCAGCGGTTGAATGACGACATGCGGCTGCGGATACACATCACTCTGGCCCCGGGGAGACTCACTCTGGCCCCGGGGAGACACAATACTCTGGCCCCGGGGAGACACATCACTCTGGCCCCGGGGAGACACATCACTCTGGCCCCGGGGAGACTCACTCTGGCCCCGGGTGTCGCTAATTTCACGTTTCTGAGGATTGAACTGCCAATTACCAGAGTGTGTTTCTCAGCGGGTGAGTCGCTGAGGGGAGAATCTGTTTGAAACGTGAAGGGGTTGGTGGTGAACCGGGGGTCTCTGCCTGGGACTCTGCCTCCTTCGGACAGTCACCCAGCCGCCCTGACTGCCCGGCTGCTCGGGAGCTGCCGGGGGGCTAACAGGAGCTGCCGGGGGGCTAGCAGGAGCTGCCGGGGGGCTAACAGGAGCTGCCGGGGGGCTAGCAGGAGCTGCCGGGGGGCTAACAGGAGCTGCCGGGGGGCTAACAGGAGCTGCTGGGGGGCTAACAGGAGCTGCCGGGGGGCTAGCAGGAGCTGCACCGGGTCAGTCCGCACCGACTACAGGGGGCTGGCTATCTACAGCTAAAGGCTGGCTATCTATGGTGCTGAGCCGGGCTTCTAGTCTGCTAAGCCTCTCCTCCAATGCTACAAATAAACTACATTTAATACACAAACCTTTATCGCTAAAGGAGGCAGAGGAGTAGCTAAACATGTGACACACCGAGCAGGACAGAGCAGGAGAGGAAGAGGAGGAGGAGGAGGAGGAGGAGGAGCAGGGAGAGGGAGAGAGAGAAGCCATCGCTAGCAGAGGAGCTACAAGAGGCTACAGAAGCTAACAAAACTGAGCAGCGAACAGAAGCTATGAAATTAACGAAAAGTCGCTAAAAAAAAGGGAGAAAGCTGTGTGTGTTTTAAGACTATTGTTTAAATAAACAGCGGGTAATTAGTCGCTGCGGTGAAGAATATAACCAGGTTAACTCTTTTGAGTGAGAGCAGCAAAAACACGCAGTACAGAGACACCGGCAACCGGAAATGATACGACACGCTCACCGCGGCACGTCAGCACGTCACACGTCAAGACCCCTAAAACGTCTTCATGGAGTTACAAAATCAAACTGATTTTAATGAAATCACAGATTTAAACAGTCGTTGACAACAGCAGAGAGTTTATGTTGTCAGTAGTATTCAAGAGGATAAATTCTATATATCTAGTATTCTGTGTATAATAGAATCAGTTTCACACGGTATTATAGCAGGAATGTCGGACCCACATCTCTCTCTCAGGCTTTCTGTTCTGATGACATCACTATAACATCATCAAGCCCCCGATGACATCACACACCTATCTTCACAGGTTGAGGAAGATTAACCAGGACCAGGAAACTGTGCGAAATGTAACCTGTGTAATGCTCCTTTAAAGTCCTCTCAGTACCCAGAGGGGATGATGCCAGTGAACGCACCGCGGGCGAGGCTGCAGAGCGGCAGGAAGCCGTCCACGATGTCACACAGGAAGTCGAACTCTCCCAGCAGGTCGGAGCAGTCGGCTCGAGCCTCCGCAAACACCGTCCGGCACTTCCTGTATGGAGAGCCAAGCTTGGCGTTACACACGTCGCCGATGTCCACCAGGAAATGGAGAACGTTCCTCAGAGTGCGAGCTGTGGGGTCAGAGGTCACAGGTGTATCACTGAGGTCAGAGGTCACAGGTGTATCATGTCTCTGTGTTTGATGTTTAAGGTTTCATTTTCAAAATATTTAATTGTATTTATTTGTTGTAAGATTTTATTTTCCCAATAACCTTCTCAAGGAACCCATAACATCATAACCTTCTAAAAGACCTCAGAACATCCTCAAGCACTCCCAGAACCTCCTTAGGTACCCCATACTCCTAAAACCTCTTCAAGGATCCCATAGCATCCCAAATGTATCCTGAAACCTTCTCAAACCCCCCAGGAACATTCGAAAGGAATTCTGGAACCTCCACAGTGGCACCTAAAATGTCCTCAAGGACTCCCTGAACCTTCTCAAAGGACTGTGAGACATTATTCAATCTCAGTTGAACCCCCTCAAGAACTCAAGGAACTTCCTCAATGAGTCCTGGAACTTGGTGCTGACCGACGTGAATCAAACTGTGACTTTAAACCTCGACAGTCAACTTTAAATATAAATGTTTTTTTATGAGTTTAAACACATAATATATGAATATAAATATTCATAAGGCACTCATCTCTCACCAACATGGCGGACGCTGTCAGTCAAAGCGTGGACGAAGTTCTGGACTCGTCCTGCTACAGAGACAGCGTTACTGCTGATCGCTCTGATTCTGTCCAACACGGCTGCAAACACACAACAACGACAGCAGCTGCTGCACATATTCACTCATTTATCTTTAAACTCAACATCAAGTGTGAACTGGATGAAGGAAAAAAATCAACAAATGTCAAGTTCACTTTTTAAGTTCATCTGTTTCAGACTTTCTGACAGTGAAGAAGTACTCAGATCTTGTGCTTCAGTAAAAGTACTAATACCACAGTGTAGAAATACTGCATTCAAAATCTTATCAAAATGATTATATTGTATTCTAATAATCTGAATCTGTAAAGTACCTAAAGCTGTCAGATAAATGTGGTGGAGTAGAGGTGGAAATTAGAATAAAATGGAAATACTCAGGTAAAGTACTTTGAGTTTGTAGGGAAGTACAGCACTCGAGTAAAAGTATTATTTACATTTACAACAACTTTTTCAGCAGGAGTGTTGTGATGTCATCTTACAGAAAAGGGGCGTGGCTGCTCTCTGCATCAGTTCCTGGGTCTGATTGGCTGCCAGCTCGGCTCCACACAGCAGGCTGGCGGCGGCGCGCTCCGTGTTATCCAGTGTGTTGGTGAGCGGCCCGGAGAGCAGCGTCGAGGCGAACAGGAAGAGGAGGAAGTTCCTGCCGTGGGCTGAAACATAAGACAAGAAGCGCTGTGATAGGCTGAGCAGGGCCACGCCTCCATCAGAAGCCCCGCCTTTGTTTGGGAACATTTAAATAAACTTTATTGAACACTAAAGTTCCAACCATGGATTATAAAGAGAACTGGATACAGCGTTGGAGGCGGGGCCTCGTTCATTCCTATGGAAGTTGCTCAGTGGCGTGTGAAGCAAACATCCGGGGATTCAGAATGCGGAAGTTTACAGATTTTCCCGCTGTTGGGCCCATTGAGCATGCGCACTAGCGTCCCATAAGCCCCGCCCCCCAGCGGCTCGCTCTCGGGCTCGTTCACGTGACCCGCGGAATAAAGAACCTCTGGATCCAGCTGTTAGTGAACTTTACAACTTTTAGGACCTAATGATTTAAATAAGGGCTGTTAAAGTCTTAGAACTGGGTAGTTGATGTACCTCAAAAAAATGTATCTACTGAGTTACAGACGTCTCTTTCTCAATGGAAAAAAGTCTTTTTGGGCCCAATGGCATCACGTAAAGTTGTAATTCCACCGTTTGGCCGCTATGTCAAATTGGCTTCAAAGTGTGGCGCACTTCCTGGGGGCTTGGTTCCAACAGACATCCGTAGAACATGTTAGTTCATTACAATAACACTAAGAACATGGCGGCCACAAATAATAGTTCAAATTAAAGAGTCAAATCAACAAAAGAGTAAAATAAACACAAGTTTAAAAATAAACACAAATAAAGTGTGAAAGAAGGGATTACTTCATTTCATGGATTCATGTAGTTTTAATGACTTTTTACTGTTAATGTCTAAAGGATCTAAACAGGCTTTCTAAATGCTTCAAAAACAATAGATAAATAGTATAAATTTGTACAAGTAACCTCAGTGTGCCTCAACGTCCTAATGATTAAAGAATTTAAGTTTCCTACACAGACCTGTGTGTAAGCTAAAAGGAAAATGAAGACATGGTTTTAAGACACAAAGAATTATTCTGCATATAGATACTTAGATAATGCATAGATACAGCTTACATTTGTTTGAATGTTCAGCTGATGGACTCAACACTATCTTATCTACTGTGATTCATTAAGAGTCAACCAAGTTTCACTATAATTACTGCCAAATAACAGTTTTTACAGCTACATGTTGTGTTCTATTATTAACAAACTGTGGAACCTGTAAAATAAACTTCTAGTTAAAATAAATTTCAGCCAAATGTCACAGTTTGAACTTGTTTTGATGTGTGAATGATGAAAATAGACTAAAAGAATCTGTTAGCCCTCAGCTCCCTGCTCTTTACTTTACTTTCTTTGTGAGATGATTTACACTTTAAAACCCTCTGGCGCCCCCAGTGGAGGTTTAATGTAATGCTGTACAACGTACTGCCACTGTTCCAGTCTCATGGATATAAAGTGGAGATCAGTCCTGACAGGTAACTGATGGACTCACCTGAGCACAGTGAGGGCAGCATCACGGTGACGTCGGCCCGGACGCCGGCTGACAGGCCCAAACCGAAGGCTGCCAGGACGGCCACAGCCAGCGTGGAGTAAACACAGAGCCACAGAGGCTGTTTCTGCAGGAAGAGAGCTGAGAGTCCGTACAGAGACGCCAACAGCAGCCCAGCGGCAAACGCCATCAGGCTCCGCCCCCCGTCCAACACGTGACCTTTGAGCTTCCTCCACCTGCTGAGGCCAGGGCGTCCTGATGACCTGAGGACAGGAGGACGACGTCAACATGGAGCAAAAGTTAGAAACCAGACAGTCTGAAATCTCACTAGCACTTAAGTACACATTTGAGGTACTTGGCTCATTGTGACGCCATTTCTCACTATTTTCACTATTTTTACAAAACAAACAGTCAATTGATCAATGGAGAAAATAATCAGCAGATGGATCCAGAATGAAATGAGTTAGTTTCAGTCTTATTAATGGTTATTATCAGGTTTGAACCTGGACGTCTGAACATGTTTTGATGATGGATCCAATCGGAGTCTGTTAGCCTTTAGCTCACTCACCTGTTCAGCACTCCTCTGACAGCGCGTGTGACTCCGCCCCTCTCCACCTGGACTCTGACATCACTTTTCATCAGGTGTCTTTTCCTTTTCTCACTCTTCATCCTTTCCTTGTGTCTGTCTGACTCTCGGTGTGTTTTTGTGTCTCCTGGAGACCAAAGAATCCTGAAGACACTGAAGCTTCCAGAAGCTCCAACTGACCAGCTGACGAATCAAAACAACAGCAGTCTGTTTGTCCAGAGACACTGTGGACGGATCATGACTCACCTGGACACACCTTCGTCCCCTCACAGCAGTGAGTTCACAGCTCCACCTGCTTCTTCTTCTCTGATTCTGCTTCCAAAGCCAACTTTCAGCTCACGCCAGCAGCTCTGTGGTTTGTTTTTCTGTTACCGGGCAGAAAACCTGCAGACTAACAAACACTTATAGGAGCCTGTCTCTGTCTGTCCTCCAGCTGTCTGTATCTGTCTGTCCTCCAGCTGTCTGTGTCTGTCTGTCCTCCAGCCTCTTGTCTCTGTCTGTCCTCCAGCTGTCTGTGTCTGTCTGTCCTCCAGCTGTCTGTGTCTGTCTGTGTCTGTCTGTCCTCCAGCTGTCTGTGTCTGTCTGTGTCTGTCTGTCCTCCAGCTGTCTGTGTCTGTCTGTCCTCCAGCTGTCTGTGTCTGTCTGTCCTCCAGCTGTCTGTATCTGTCTGTCCTCCAGCTGTCTGTGTCTGTCTGTCCTCCAGCTGTCTGTCTCTGTCTGTCCTCCAGCCTCTTGTGTCTGTCTGTCCTCCAGCTGTCTGTGTCTGTCTGTCCTCCAGCTGTCTGTATCTGTCTGTCCTCCAGCTGTCTGGGTCTGTCTGTCCTCCAGCTGCTTGTATCTGTCTATGTCTGTCTGTCCTCCAGCTGTCTGTATCTGTCTGTCCTCCAGCTGCTTGTATCTGTCTGTGTCTGTCTGTCCTCCAGCTGTCTGTATCTGTCTGTCCTCCAGCTGTCTGTGTCTGTCTGTCCTCCAGCTGTCTGTATCTGTCTGTCCTCCAGCTGTCTGTGTCTCTCTGTCCTCCAGCTGTCTGTGTCTGTCTGTATCTGTCTGTCCTCCAGCTGCTTGTGTCTGTCTGTCCTCCAGCTGTCTGTATCTGTCTGTCCTCCAGCTGTCTGTGTCTCTCTGTCCTCCAGCTGTCTGTGTCTGTCTGTATCTGTCTGTCCTCCAGCTGCTTGTGTCTGTCTGTCCTCCAGCTGTCTGTATCTGTCTGTCCTCCAGCTGTCTGTGTCTCTCTGTCCTCCAGCTGTCTGTGTCTGTTTGTCCTCCAGCTGTCTGTATCTGTCTGTCCTCCAGCTGTCTGGGTCTGTCTGTCCTCCAGCTGCTTGTATCTGTCTGTGTCTGTCTGTCCTCCAGCTGTCTGTGTCTGTCTGACCTCCAGCTGTCTGTATCTGTCTGTCCTCCAGCTGTCTGTATCTGTCTGTCCTCCAGCTGTCTGTGTCTGTCTGTCCTCCAGCTGTCTGTATCTGTCTGTCCTCCAGCTGTCTGTATCTGTCTGTCCTCCAGCTGTCTGTGTCTGTCTGTATCTGTCTGTCCTCCAGCTGCTTGTGTCTGTCTGTCCTCCAGCTGTCTGTATCTGTCTGTCCTCCAGCTGTCTGTGTCTGTCTGTCCTCCAGCTGTCTGTATCTGTCTGTCCTCCAGCTGTCTGTGTCTGTCTGTCCTCCAGCTGTCTGTATCTGTCTGTCCTCCAGCTGCTTGTGTCTGTCTGTCCTCCAGCTGTCTGTGTCTGTCTGTATCTGTCTGTCCTCCAGCTGTCTGTGTCTGTCTGTATCTGTCTGTCCTCCAGCTGCTTGTGTCTGTCTGTCCTCCAGCTGTCTGTGTCTCTCTGTCCTCCAGCTGTCTGTATCTGTCTGTCCTCCAGCTGCTTGTGTCTGTCTGTCCTCCAGCTGTCTGTATCTGTCTGTCCTCCAGCTGTTTGTCTCTGACCATCCAGTGGTTTGTGTCTGTCCTCCAGCTGTGGAGATGATCAGTATGACCGTCCTGCCTGGTTCTGTCCATCGGTTCCTCTTCAGCCAATCAGAAGAGTTTCAGGTGTCTCACCTGTTCCTCAGGTCTTTGTTTGGAGCAGTGAGTGGTGCAGGTAACATTCAGTCCCATTTCAAACATCCCATTTAGTTTTTATTGTTTTTAAATTTTTATATATTTTATAGTTATTTTTAAGGGTTTTTAGGTTAGTTTTTACTTTAAGTTTGTAAATTCTTTAACTAATTTCATTTTCAATTATAATTCTTTACATTTGTATTAAGTTTTATTCAGAACTAATTGATCATCGCATTAGTTCAGGCAGGCTACGGAGTCAGCTCAGTTCAATATCCAGCCACATCAGCTGATGGATCAGCTGATTCCCTTCCACGCATCTATTGGCGATCTCACTCAGGGCGCCATATTTAAGCTGCTTCAGCCGCCTATCCTGGCTGCTTCCTCCACAAGCCGCTTCTCAACCCACCTCCACCCCAGCTCCTCCCTTCATGCTGTGTCTGACTTATCAATGTCATTTCTGTTGTCATTGATGCTGCTCTGTTCTGGACCCTACGGGGTTTCTGCTGCTGCTCTCCCAGAACAGAGCATACCGCCAAATACATCTAACTGCAAATATATCTACTGCATGTAGATCAAGTTTCTTTGACAGAATGGTCCTGACTGAACTATTATTACGACTGCTACTATTGCTATTCTTGTTTTTATTTTATCTTTTATTTCAAATTCAATTTATCTATTTTTTTAATTAATTAAAACTAAAAAATCTGCTTGTCGAGTTTCTGTGTCCAGTGAACGTCAGGGAATCAACCTTCATGATCGATCACATCAGTTTGGTGATGATCGATCAGGATTGAGACATGATGATATTGTAATAACTGATACGAACTCTTCACATCCTTCCTGTTGTCCTCCGTCCGTCTTCAGTTTTGTTCCTGGGCGTCTCCCACAGCCTCCCGCTGACCTTTGACCTGCAGCTGACAGCAGGAGCTTTGTTTGTCGGTGAGGAGACGTCGCACTCACTTCAGTTTTTATCCAACAATTAATTGATTAAATAACTGAAACGGACATGTTGGCTCACACCTGCTCCAGCTGTGTGTGTGGTGACCGGAGCCCTGTCCTCCTCCTCCAGATGTTCAGTCCTGCTGATGTTTCCCAGCATGCTCGGCTCCCGGGGTCGAGCGTACCTGATGCTGTTCATCCTGTCTGTGCTCTGCAGAGGTGAACACACACCCACACACACCCACCCACACACACACACACACATTTTACCTCCATACTGCGGCAGGCTATGGAGGCCCAATGTGTTCAGTATTAAACAAATATTTAAGAAATAATCACATAAATAAATTGTGTAAAATATATGAATGAAACAATGTTAAATCATTTGACAAATTATTGAAACTTAATTCTTTGTTATAAAATTATATTTACATAATAACAGTTTAATGAGACTCTTTTTTAAAAGTCAGAGAGACGCTGCTGTGTGAAGAGCACAAAGACAGACAGACTTTCTCTGTGGCTGCTAACGAGGCTCACAGCGGCTTCACTGTACTCTGTAATGTGAATTATGTTACAGTATATCCTGCTGGATTGTATGTGGTTGTATTGACCTGTGGTGTATCCTGCTGTAATCTTATCTATGTAATCTTATGTCCTGCTGTAATCTTATTACCTAATTTCCCTTCGGGGATGAATAAAGTAATCTATCTTATGTACTGTAATGTTTTACTGTGTCCATCTGTATCTTGATGATGTCTCAGGACCAGTTTCCAACATCCAGCATAACGTGGAGACAGCTGCTCTGTCTCTGAGCTGCAACCTGGACCTGCAGGTTCATCACAGCAGGTTACTGTGGAGAGACGCCATCACACCTGTAATACTCATCACACAGGAGCTCCAGGTGGGAGACGTTACTGCCCGACTGAGTCTGCAGCCATGCAAGCAGCTCTGAGAGGCTGGACTGAGACACTGTGGTGCTCTGAGCTCAATACTAACATCAGCAGGCTAACATGCTAATGTTTAGCACAGGCTGAAATATAAAGCCAACATGAAGCGCCAAAAACTGCAGTTCCTCGAATGGTCACTTGAGGCTCCAACAGCGAGTCAATCCCCATAGACTCCTATGTTAAACTTTACAGCAGAAAGAAACATTTTTACAGCCGGGTACAAAACACGTTTATTTTATTTTTTTATAAAGTCACCCGTTTAAATTGTAACAAGGCTTTAAGTTATACTTGTTAAGGCCTTAAACCTGCGTTCTTTCTCACGGCCAGCAGGGGGCGACTTCACTGGCTCCAAAAAAACCAAGATGGCAGTTTATGCCACTTTATACATCCACTCCACCACATCTCAGAGGCAAATACTGAATGTTTTACTCCTCTACATGTAACTGCTTTAGTTACATACACACATGATTATGATGTATTCTTATAGGTTGCAGGTGTTTTCAGTGATGTTGCTGATTAGACCAACCAGGTTTTTGTTTTGTTTTTTTGTAAATCTTTATTGAAAGAACATTCAAATATACAAACACAATGGTGTACATATAAATAAGAATATACATTTTCAATAGAAGTAATAATAATAAATAAGATAGAAAACAAACAGAATTGGGATATTAGACCAATCAGGTTGAAGCTCCACTGGGATTTACATGAGGTCATCATGTACTTATAACAACAACAAGCAACAAAACTAACAAGAGAGAAATATTATTTTTCATTTTGTGTGTAAAAGAAAGAAAAAACTTATCTTTCGGCACCTTAAATGCTCCATATTTAACAGTCTGAAAGGGGCCATTTTACACAGTGAGTGCTTTTATTTTTGATGCTTTAAGTACATTTACATTTAGCAGCAGTAGAGTGCTTCTACACTGTGGTGTTGTTAGTGTTAAAAGCTCCCAGTACTTCCTCCACTGGTTGTCAGGGGTGTGGGTGGCCTGGGTGGCCTGGGGTCAGAGGTCATCTCTCCGTCTCCTGTTTCTTGTTCAGGACGATGAAGCAGAGTTTCAGTCGGAGGCTCTGAGCGTCAGCAGGAAGTTTCAGAAAATCAGAGACGAAGTCGTCCTTCAGTACGGATACGACCGATTCCAACCGGAACACGCCGCCGCAGCCGCTACCGGCAACAGCACGCAGGAGCAGTTCACCTCCAAGACCATGATGCAGTGCGACAGTGAGTGAGATGACCACCTCAAGATTACATTTATTAGAAATGAGTCACATTTCACATCACAAGGACGTTGATCTAATGTATGTGTGTGTGTGTGTGTTTCCAGGTGTGGTGGATGAGGGCGTGCAGCGATGTGCTGATTGGTTCAGCCTCAGGTGGGCGGAGTGTATGGAGGCGATCCCCGTCCCCATCATCAACCACATCCTCTGTGTCTCCATGAAGTTCCACTTCCTGTGTGATGTCATGAGAGGTGAAAGGTCACATTGGCCAGGGTCATCGACGTTCAAGCTGATTTTCAGCCACACGGAGATCTGAAAGGTTCTTAAATAATTTTAGATTTCTCATTCCTCCTCCTTCTCTGTCAGTGATGACTCCATGGTGCAGAGAGCAGATCCCTGTGGAGGGAAACTTCGGTCAGCTGTTTGATCAGTTGAACCTCTCCGTCGACCTGCTGTCCAGAGAGTTCAGCACCGAGCTGGTCCTGCAGGTCATCGCCTTTCCTTTACTCCAGGGGTGCTTTTCATTATGCTAACGCTTCTCCTCGCTTCCCTCGCTCGCTTCACTTCCTCACGTCTTCCCTCCTTCCGGCGAGGGGGTCAGAAATCCTTGGTTCCTTAGCTTCAGACTTTAGCGACGTCACTTACATCTGACGTGCTGTCCTGCTGTATCAGCTGTCAAACCCTCAGGTAAAGATGTCCACAGAAGCCCTTATTCAAGATCAATTCCAAAACTTTCAAATATCTTCCATAGATAGATAGAAAAAAGTTTTACATGTACAAGAGGTACAAAAGTACAAACTGCTCCTTTGTAATTAAATGATCCATATATTCTAAAGTGTGATGGCGCATTATATTGCATCTCCCCATGTAACTGTGTCTGTATCTGTAGATCCCGTAACATTACAAACTAGCACTGTGAGAATAACTGTGTGAATAAAGAATGATTGAGTTTATGAAGGGCTCCCACATGTGGAGGCGCCGCATTTAAATACGTATCGCCAATTGATAAAAAACTTTATCAGTTAGGATACACCTGCGTTTCCTCGCTCTATGCTCCTCCAGAAGCCTCCTGTCTCCTCGCTCCTCATCTCCTCGAGGTGCATTTAAGGGATTGGAAGATCCTCCATGATGGCGGGGGAAGAGAGGATACGAGGAAGCATAAGTCAGCGTAATGGAAAGCAGCCCAGGTAAATGAATGTGTGCGTCCTGACCTCCTGCAGGAGCAGCAGCAGCAGGGGGTGTTGGGTGGAGCTCTGTTGGATCAGGAGTTCACTCAGGCCGTCAGAGGATCCTTCCAGAAACTCACCGCCACCATAAAGCAGCTGCTGAACGTCCTGCAGCTGCTGCTCTCCTTCACCTTCATCACCATCTTCACACAGTAAGATCTGACTTCAGCTTTCTCCTCCTGCTGAGTCACAGACCAACATGACCTCCTCTTCCTCCTCCTCTCTCTCCTCAGGGCATTTGGTTACCTCAGACAGTACAGGAGAGACGTTCGATTCGACAACGTCTACATCACCACCTACTTCAGACAGATCGACGCTCGCAGGAAGAGAGCGGTAACATCATCCTCATCCTCATCCTCTCAGCTGCAGGAGGAACTCTTTGATTTAACTGCAGTATGAAACTTTAGAATAATCTTGATTTTTCTGGTGAGTTTAGGGGAAACGCTATCTGCTGCCCCTGAAACAACCAGAGAAGAAAAAGTTCATCGACCCCTGGAGTCCAAAGATCCACCCTGAGGAGCTCAAACAAGTGGTGGGTTCCACAGTGACACTGATGTCAATGACAGTGACCCGTGTCGGATAAAGGTCTGACGCAGGTGGAATTTAACACGAATGGGTTCCTCCTCAAGCTGCAGGTTCTCTGGGAACCTGTTGTTCCTCTGACCTCCTGGATTTACTGCAGTTGTGTTCACACAGTTTTTCTGTTTAACGAGGGATTGTTAGCAACATTTCACCTCCAGATGAAGAGTTTTAGACCATCTGGACAAACGGTTGCTTGTGTCCAACCTGTCTGACGTTACTGTCCTCACCTTCATGTCAGGTCTCAGTGTTCTTATTAATATTCTTATTGATTGAAATGAAGGAAGAAAACCAACCAAAATAAGGCACGTCATGGTGGGTGAGGGGTTTACAGCTGTGACCGTGAAGTGCAACATCCCATCACTATAACTGTGTGTGTGTGTGTGTGTGTGTGTGTGTGTTGACAGACCTCGGGTGTGTTTCAGGTTCTCTCTGTTTCTCTGCTGTCTGTCGTCCTGCTGACTGTCGACTTCTCCCTGTTCCATGTTTTGGACATCGTCAGCAGACAAACCTTCACCCAGTTCAACCTGACCAGTAAACACACACACACACACACACACACACTAACTATAACAACAATAAGACTTTGTTAATATATTGGATGTTTAAAAATGTATTGATGGGGTAATTTGAAGATTTAGTCGCAAGTATAGACAGTAGACATTTGTATTAACTAGTTTAATCATATTTATTGATTTTACTTGTATAATTTATTATGTACAATATTAAATTTGATGTATTGTACCAGAGTTGGCTTAAAACTAACTTAAATATTATTCCTTATATTGATAACTAACTATTGTTAAGAAGTGATGTAAGTAAGTTATAAATTAATTGGTAAGAAAGAGATCCAAGTTACAGATAATTCTCAATTCAAATATCTGCAAACTCATCTGGAATAAAAAAATCTATTATTTTGTGAAGCAATGCAATTTTATTTCATATTTCAAGAGAAGCAGTTTATCTTCAGTTAGTTTGTGGTGGGTCGTAATTTTAGAAATAAAGCAGAATATCATCTGAAAATAAAGATATGATGTGACAAATATTTCCACTTAAAATAAAATAAAATAAGACCCACATCATGTCATTGTCTTCATCAACAGTGTTATCAAGTTTTTCAACATGCTAATAAATTTTACCATGCTAATATCACCTCCTGACAGAGAGCAGCAGAACAGATTCTTCCATGTTAGTCCTCTAAAATTGGACTCGCTGACATCACCACTGAGGGTTTGTGGGTAATGAAGTTCTCTTTTCAGGTAGTCACCAGGTGGACATCAGAGTGGGCGGAACCTCTATGATGGCCCGCCTCCTGAGGAAGACGGTTTCAGCCTTCAACCGCTCGTCCAGCATCCACATCCATACCGACAACCAGGGTAGGTCACAGGTCAAAGGTCACAGGCCACAGGACAAAATTTAGCTCACCTGCAGCCGCACTGAGGCCAGAATCTGTTCAACAGAACTTTATTGTTGAACAGATTGTTTTACAGTTGAAGTAATGACTGAGACTGAAACCAGGGGTCCTTTGGGCTTTTTTTTCTTGGGGTTGTTTTTTTGCCGTAATAAGAGCTGAGAGTGGATAAGAGGTGTGTGAAATTCAACCAAGGCAGCCAATCAGGATCTAACCAGGGACGTTGCAGTGTTATGCTGTCAGGACGCCCCAGAACTGGACTATAAATGAAAGCAAAAACATGCGATTGGTAGAGGCTGTTCGGCTGACGGCCTGGGAGGATGCACTGTCACGGATTAAAGAGAGCTGCGCTGGCTGACTTCCTTTTTCAATTTGAACCATGTTTCTCTCACAATTTCATATTTTAATATATAATATAATTCATATTTTTCAACTTTCTAACCGGCGGCGGCTCTGCACATCACCAACATTCAAACCGCAGGATTGAACAAGTGGTGGTGTCCACATACTTTTGAACATCTGTTACATTAAACTTAACCAGCAGAGGGCGACAGTCTATTTCTCTCTCTCTCTCTCAATTTTCAATTCAATTTAAAGCATCAAGGATAATACAATTAATAATAATAATAATAATAAAAAGAAGAAAAATACAATTCATAAAAATAAATAAAATGAAAAGCAAAATAATATAATGGTAGAAAACAGTAAACGTGTGTGTGTGTACTGATCATAAAGAAACATAAATTACTTCTATATACAGTAGACCTATTAAAGAAATATTGAACAGTAATATATTGATACACAGTCCCCAGTATCGACTGCAGCTGTCCTGTGTTGTTGTGCTGCTCTCACATATCTGGCTGCTTCTGTGGCGCCGAGGCTGTTTTCTACAACTACATGTTGCATTTAGGTCATAAGGTCCTCCTAATTAAAAGGGGAAACTGACCCAGTTTGGCTCGGCATGTGCAGGGTTTCAATCGGGGGTTTGTTCCATTGTTCAAAGTGTTGACTGACAGGAGGAGCCCACATTTCATCCCCGTACAGTACAACTGGTTGAATTATAGATTAAATATTTGATCCAGATTCTAACAGGTATATTTACGTTTGAAAACTTTTTTATAGCATAGAAAGTTGTTCTTCTCTAGTCTCTGAGATCATTAATGTCCAGACTGTGATGTCCTGTCAGGGTTGTCTTTAGTCCCAGACATGTGGAGCTGTGTGTCTCTCTTATTGTCTCTCTGGGTCTCTCTCCCAGTTCAGGTCATTCAGACAAGATCATTCAAATACTAATACAC
>CM062199.1:557500-560000 GCA_031216445.1 Lateolabrax maculatus
GAAAACCACAGAAACCAAATCCATGTAAACTAGAGAACGGGAAGGGAAACAGAAGCACAGACAAATGAAATGTGTTGAGTCCTCTCCTCCTGTCCTCTTGCAGGTGTTTGAGCATCTGAGCAGGTGTGGGCGTCGCCTCTGTCAACACCTCCGACAGGAAGTGTCAGACTCAGAGGAGACACACTACGACCCCCGTTAGGTGTCCGCTGCTGCTCAGACGCTGTAAAGAAGACGTTCAGATAAACCTGCACCTTTAAAATGTGTGTGAGCATAAAGACGATTCTGTCAAACCTGCTGTCGGCTGTCAGTCTGTGATCACTTCCATCATGAAGGTGTTAGAGTTCAGTACCAGGACCAGGGTCAGGACCAACCGGGGTCAAGACCGACCGGGGTCAGGACCGACCGGGGTCAGGACCGACCGGGGTCAGGACCGACCGGGGTCAGGACCGACCGGGGTCAGGACCGACCGGGGTCAGGACCGACCGGGGTCAGGGACAGGTAAAACTGAGTCAGGAGTCGTCTTTAGATCCTGTTTATCACAGTTTACGTTGGACTTCTCATTACCACAAACCACACTGTAAACCTGTGACCTTCTGGCTTCTGGGAGCTTCTGGGACCTATTGGGGCCTTGGTACCTCCCGGGACCCCCCAGGGTCCTTCTGGGACCTCCTGGGACCTGCAGAGCTGAGGTACTGGAGTCTAGTCTTCACTGACAGTATCCTGGATTGTCTCGGCCTCCTGTCCCAGTCTTTAGTTTGGACATTTGTTGTTATGAACGATTTAAGAGAATTTGAATGGCTTCACCTGAACGAACCTCAACAACGCCAGTAAAATATGGAAATCAGATGAATTATTACGGCTGGAATAATTCTGTGGTGACTGTGTCTCTCAGCTGTCTGTTCAAACAGCTGACAGGTGTGACATCACCTGCTGCAGACCTCTAATATATCTGACCGTCACATGACCGTCATGTCGCTCAGGTGTTTTATTCATATTTTCTCATAGCTTCAGGTCCTTTAGTTGGACAGCTGACTCTACTGAACCTGGAAATTCTTCTCTTCACTCTTTGAGTTTTTGTGGATGAAACTTGTCCACAAACGGAGCAGAAAAGGTGGTTTCAAACTGAGGCTGAGGGGGATCGTTCACATTAAAGCATGAAGTGAACGTGTACCTGGAAGGGTGGGGCCTCTGAAGGGATGGAAACGAGCCTGTGTGTGTGTGTGTGAGATCACATGATCAGATTAGATATGAACAGGTGAGTTATGTAACCTGCTGAGCCTCAGCAGCACGTCCAGCTCGCTTCATTCACGGTTTTAATCTGATCCACAAACAGCAGCTGAAGCACAACAAACTGACGCTGGATCAGTTTGCATCAGCACTCCTCTGAGTGATGTCATCAGGGTCTCTGAACCTGTGATGACCTCACTCACCTGTAATCCTCCTGCTGTGGGGGAGGAAGTACTCGGCTCCTTACTGCAGTAAAGTACTAATGCCACGCTGACGATACTCTGCTACAAGTAAAGTCCTGCAGGATCACTGATGCTTGCATGTGTGAGTAGCGTTTGGTTGGTCGAAGCGATTTTAAATCCAAATCTTATAAACACATTTCTGTACTGAGAACAACCTGTTTGTTCAGCAAGACTAAATAAAGCTGGTCGCTGCACTAACACTATGAAAGAAAAGGATTTCATGTTAATTTGCATTAAAACAGGTTGAAATATGACTTTTGATAAGGGAATAAAATCTAAATTACTGATTAAAATGAGTCGATAAGATGGAGGTTTTTGTTTCGGTGGACGCTGAATCTTGTATCAAAGTGACCAGTAACATAAGCTGTCAAGTAAATGTTGTAAAGTAGAAACTAGTGAAGAAGAGAACCTGAAAAGATACTGTAAACTGTCATGTTTCATACCTCTAATTAGCTTTATTATTAAATCCTCCATCACTGCAGACAGAGACAGGAAGGGGTTAAATCTACAGAGGAAATACCCAGAGGGAGAGTGAGTGTGCGTGAGTGTGCGTGTGTGTGCGTGTTTCACATGTGTAAAAACTGCATCCAGTTCTCTTGTTTCAAAATAAAATGCATAAAATCAGGCTTTTTCATTTGCATTTTCATAAATAAAATGACTTACAGTGACAGAAAAGTGCTCCTTGTTCTACATGTGTTTACAGTGATTTCTCCATTTAAAGAAATCCAAACAGTAAAGATCGGTATGAGTTATTAATGAAGGACTTACTAATCATGGATTCATTTGGTTTTTACGTGTTTATCAATGTGTTATTATCATGAGAGTTTACTGTACAGATTTTAAAACCTTGAGGCAAATTTGTAGTTTGTGATTTTGGACATTTTAAATCAAAGTCACTTGACTTGAGAAAAAAAAGTGTTTTCATACTTTGGATTTGTAGCTTCCTGCCTGACTCACCTGGCCTCCAGACTCACCTGCAGTCTGATTAGTTGCTTTTAATAAGTACTTCAGAATGTAAATAAATCGGATTT